>JBAJNP010000048.1:0-171757 GCA_036877545.1 Yasuhikotakia modesta | reverse complement strand
ACACACACACACACGCACACATACACACACACACATACACACACACACCTACACCTACACACACATACACACGCACACACACCTACACACGTACACACACACATGCACACACACACACGCACACACACACACACATACACACACACCTACACACACACACACACATACACACACACACACACACACACACACACACAGCGGGGATCAGCGCTCGGGGACTGTCAGCATAAAGCTGTCAAACCGGCCCATTAGAATAAAGGATTTCCGCTTTCCGTCTCCAGACTCGCTTCCAAAATGTACTGGGAAGATTTTGTATTATATGTGTTTGACGGCCGATACACTTCCACGGTCTATTCACTCTCCACTCCTGTGTGTGCGCGCGCGCGTGCATGTGTGTTAGTGTTTCGTACAGTGCGCGTCCTTAATCTCCTGAATGACAGATCGCGGTCGCGCGCATCACGCGGCGCAAGCGCTTTATGAACGCACGCGCACAGGACGCAGCGTCCACGTCGTATCAGATATCGCCATTAAGATGTTGTCATTAAAGGTACTGATGTGAAAATTGCGCACGGTTATGTTTTATTACGCAAAGCTTTGCGTCTGACCCCGTTTGAAGTTAATGATGCTGTTGTTTGACCGGGTCGATCGCGTGACAGGAGCTTTATGAATTATGACCTTCACGTTAAAATCACTCGTTATTAAACATGAATTATTATGCACTTTATTATTTATTATTGATGATGTAAACGGCGATCGCAAGCTGTCCGCCGTCACCTCATTAATATTAATGAGTCACGTTGCTGACGTTTAAACGCGTCGCCTCTTCTCCGGTTCCACATGCCATATGTTACAATAGCCTTTTGTTAAAATGTTTTAAATGTAAGACTTTTTCCTGTTTTTGGTCACACTTGATACGTTTACTGATGCCGAATGACTTGTAACCACACTTATGAGTTTGGTTACAAAAGCTTATGAGTTACGCACATGTTTAAACGCAATGTTTGCCCGCAGCAACCATCAAGCTGTTCCTCGCGAGACAGACACAAGTCCCAAAGTTTGAGGTAATGAAGATTTAAGACGTTTATTCTGTGCGTTTGGCAATGTTTACATGTGCACCTCGTGGCAAAGTTGTCTTAGCTGCACCTTATCTAAGGTTGAAAACGCTGGGTGTCTATGCAAATAGAAAATCTCTCTATCTCTGTCTCTCCCGTGGGCTGTGGCAGCTGGTTGGCATTCATAAGCTGTACAGTCCTGGCATCCATGTCAATGATGTGAAATGAGATTGGAAATCAAATTGCACTTCCAAACAATAACTGCTGACAGCGCCATTTTTTCATATTTAATAACCTCTTCCTCTCTTATAGTCTGCATGCCAATACCAGTAAAGTCTGAATTGATTTTCTTTAAACAAACTTTGCCATTTCAAGCGAACAATATGCATATGATTTTTATCCCACTGAATGTGCAAAACAATGCCAGGACTCATTGTCCTTCCTGAAGTATGGATCAAAACCGGCTAGATAAAACAAACTTTGAAATAAATTAGCCAGACATTAAAGGCTTTTATGAACACAGATAAGTGGAGTAACATTGCAAAGGATTTAATATTCATACAAGCTAAAAATTTATATTTATCCCTCTTTGTTCTTTCATAAGTTCTCTGTCATTTCCAGATTCAGTCAACAGTTTTAGGGCAGACATTTAGATGGCCGAATACACTAGCTGTTACTTTGCAGAACCCAAAAAGGAAGTGGGCCAGTCTGTGAAAGAACTTGGTCCCTTTTAGAAGACGGGTTCACATGGGACTTGTTACATTCTGGATCAGCCAGAGTGTGTGAATAATTCAGATGGCTGGGCCCTCGTTCCTGCTCATGAGAGAAAATGGTTGCCGCTGTTTATGTTTTTTGTTTCCTTCCTGCCTAACATTGAGCTACAGTTGTATGGATGGGGTTGTTGACATCTTTTATAGTGTGTTATGGAAGGAATCATGTAGAGTTTGGAAGGGCATGAGTATAAGATTACTTTAAACTCTCAACTTTGTTCTATGTCTAAACACAGCCTTTTGTTACGTAAAATTAAGGAAAAAATAGCTCAAAACACGTTCTTACTTATAAAAAGTATAAAAAACTGTGTTCCAGTAGATAAAAGCCATGTGGGTTGGAATAGAATGAAAGTAAATACATAGCGGTTACAAATATATGCTTAGCAAATACTGTGCAAAGCAACACCTAATTTTTGTGTGTAATCATTTGAAAGACATTTCTGAGCAGCCTACATTCTTTGTAGACAAATGAACAGCCTCTCGAGACTACTTCAGTATTGACAAGCATGCAGACCAAAGCAGGAACGCACAGAAATCAATTAACAAGACATGCAGTCAGATTCGTCACAGTCTGAGCGAGCAGGAGAGGTGGATAGTGAAACTGCATCCTGTGCTTCAGTTTACACTATGATTCGATTTCGCTGATGTAGTTTCACTTTGAATTCTTCCATATATGTTTGACCTTCATGTTCTGTTTATTTTACTTTATCTTTTCCTACAGTTAATCTATTTTCCTCTTCTAATCTAAGTTGCAAACTTTCTCTTTGTCCTCATGGATTCAGTTTCTAACTGCTAGATCAGGTTGCATAAGTCCTATTGCCCTATAGTGACAAAATGATCATTCTTCTCTCTTATGGCCACTTTATTGATTAATAGAAGAGACCTATTTTAATTTCTATATTTTCTATATTTCTATGTGGTCAGACTGCCTCACGGTTCTTGTTTCAGATTAATCACGTTTCTGGTAAACAACATGTGAAAAGTTCCACCAAAGACAAATTCTTATGACAAAATATTAGATATGACAAGGTCCATTAAAACTTGTCTAATCCTGGCAAAGCTAAGGCCACAAAGTAGCAAAATTAATGCTTTTCTATTTCCCGTTCTTACTTACGGCAATGTTATACTTCAAACAGAGGCAGGCATGCAATACCTTACTGTGTGTAAAACCTCATAAGCTTTATAGCCTTCACTAATTGGTCTGCCTACAGGCAACCGCTGTACAATTCAATTAAATTCAATACAGTTCTGCCCTCTCCTTTCAGCTACATTCATAGGAATGTTGTCTGATCCCACAGCTTAGGGGGATCTGTAACTAAAACCCAAAATCAACAAAAGTGACGTAGACCCGTCGGGTGTGGCACCACGTAAACGTGGCACCATTTAAGAGGTATCTGAAGACTAACAAGCTTTATATAAATATGACATAAACACGCATAATGGTTTGATAATGGTTTTGACTCCTATTATCCCAATGATGCATCTTTGTGGGGAAAGCTAATTTTGTTACAATTTTAAAACGCTGTTAAATTTGGTGTTAACTGTTTAGCTCAGCAATTATTAGATCACTAATGTGGCCATTCTTATTGATTTGGGTACATTCCTGACAGGAAATGTAACCTCAACATATTTACTGAAAGACGGTTGTTTTTGCATTAGAGCCCAGAACAGCTGCAATTAGATGAGATGGCATTTGTTATATCAGGGCTGTACAAATATTGTAAAAAGGTGGGAACTTTGATGAATACATTCAGTGTTTCTGCACGTCCTTGTGTTTAGCCATGCAAACACATCCTTTCAATTTACAATGTATTAATCAATAAGCTTTTTAATTTATTTATAACTTTGGTGTGACACTGTGACTTTCAATTTCTGCTCTTTGGTACCAGCTTTGCTTTTGTTTTTCAGGCTGATATAAAGTCTCACTAAACTCTCACTCTGCCGGGCCTCTGGTGAGCTCAAGAATGGAAATGTCCGTCCATCTGGGCCGTGTGGAGATTTGGCACGGTGGGTCTGAACCTCTCAACCGAATCAGTTTTTATTGAAGCTGCACTGGCAGAAGCCATAAACATCCTGCTCACTCCTGTATAGCCCAGCTGTGAATTATTACATGAGATGCCAGAGCCGTAGCACTTTCCAGTACGTTTTTCATGAAATTGCTCTAGATATGAGGAAAACATTGAAATATTTGAAATACTGAAATATTTAAAGAGGCTCATTATGAGTTTTTTCATTAGATTGATATGCCCGTGAGTCCGAATATGAAAATAACATTCAATATACGTTCTCTCTCTCAGTCTGTTTCTCTCTCTGTAAATCCCTGTGATGCACAACACCTGCGATTTACTGAGACAAAAAAAAGCCGGCTTGTGTGATGTTCAGTTCTTTAGAATTTTCTAATAATGAAACACTGGTGATTACAAAGCAAATGGGCAAAACATTCAGGTTGTTTAAATTTAAGCCTTTTTATATAGTCTTATATAAAGACTATATAAACCTTGCAGTATTTTGTATTTTTACCTTGCAGAACAACGCTGCAGCCGCAAAAACCTATCTTTAACAGTTTTACTGAGAAAAGAGAATAAATAAAGTGTCTCAAAAACATCGTCTCACACTTTTATTTAGCAGCAACCTGCCCTTGTTTGCCCGTGGCCTGTATTTACAGTTAATCCAGAATAAGTCTAAAGACTAATGCAAACAGAAACAACAGTAAGAGGTTGTCTATCACATGGAGATTAACTTCCAAACTTCTACCATCAAGCACAGATCAGACTGAGAGATTGAAGCCAATGTTATCCTTGACGCCTGAATGTCGTTTATCAGGGATGAATAGCGCCATCTACAGAGCCAAACTATAGCGTCTCCTTTCTGCACTTGTTTCACTAGTTTTCTATAGGAATCCATTAGAAAGCGACTCTTGCATTGTCTGTAAAGCGATGAAGTAAACCCGCCTGTTACAAATAATACTATAATAATATAATACAAAGTCTATTTTATAGAAATTATATTTGGAGTTATTTGGCTATTCTTAAAGCAGCAAACATTTACATTTAAATTCATTTATTTAATGTAAGCTTTAATCTATCACGACTACAAAATACTGTACACGTCTCTGCTGGGCAATGCACAGCCATGCAGGGCAAAACAAGATACAACCATAAGCTTGGCCACGTGCATTAGTACAATAAGGGCATTCATTATATATTTTTATATATAATATCAAAGTAAGTAACATTTGCATGATCGTATCCTTTCATATATTAGCTTACCACCGGACTTACCTGATATGATTGGAGCTAGACGGAAAATATCAGACAGACGGCTGTTTACTGGCTCATATGGCGAGTCCTCCAGCAAATCGTTGGCTGTAGGATAAACACCAACCAGCTATTAGTGAGATAATATAGCAGAGACAGTAATAGTAACATTTAACTAATAACAGACAGTCGCTTTTTACTTGATCCATTCAAAACGCTGCTATGGAAGTTTTGCTTGTGATTTTTAATGCATTTTTGCGCTTCACTAACTAGATCTAATTGAACTTGATCAGGACAGAGACACGTGAAGATCTACAAACCTTGTAAACTCTGGTATATACTCCAGAAGATGCGCAAACAATTTTTCTCCTTCTTCATCCCCCTCCTGCACTTACAGTCGTACAGGGAACTTTGTTTCATAGACTCGATAGCGTTGCGACATTCGTCCTGCGCCTCCGGTTCGGCCAGCATGCTGAAGTTACTCGCTCTCCCGGCCACACACTGTCTCATGGTCCGGTATTTAGTGCTGCATCCGTACTTCGCCAAACACTGTTCGTGAGCCCTAACACAGTCCATTCGAACCGGGCGAGCCGGTACCATCACATCCGCATTTGAGAAGTGCATTAAATCTGCGGAGAAACAGCCAGAGTTACGGTGCGCTTCAGACAAACCTCAGAATCGCAAAAACTGATTTTTGTTACTTGATCATACATCACTTACCAAAGTACTTTAGTCGACCAAGTACAACTTAGACATTTTTAACATCACTTTTAAATATTTTATAATTCCTGTATGCGTTGTAATAGCTACCAATTAATAATAGGCATATTATTAATAACAATATAAAGCATCTACATAAATCAAACACATTGTGGACATGTTTGTAAATTCCCAAATTGTTTTAATGGCGCAAACCATTGGCTGGCAAACATTGAACGCAAGGGTGTAAAACTTACCGAGGACATGCAACATGATCCAAAAAGTTGCGAATATCATCGTCGCGTTATTCAGATCCATCCACGGAGCGGAGAAATTGGCTAAATGCGACGTATAACAATTTCCCCAATAAATCCATTGCGCGCCAGCTGCGCTCTAGCGAGGAACAAGCGCTCAGACATCACACGCATCCGACCAGACCCCGGCACTCCAACACGCGCCCACAGCTACTCTGATAGACACACCCCACCAGAAACCATTAAAACCACTGAGAAAAAACTAACGCAATTGAAACACTAACACCACGGCAAATCCGTGCGTATTTTCAACCCTTTAATCTCTTTGTTTTTTAACACGTCCTCAGCATTCGCTCAAAAGAACAAGATGCTTTTGGAAATAAAATGAGCACTCCAGTAAAAATAGCAAAAGTTATTGCGAGTCCACATTTAGTGTGAGAGGAGAGTGCTGTTGCGCGCCCGTTTGACTGACAGTGTGCGCCCGGAGGTCGCAGTACGCGCACTCAGTCTACGCGGCTGCAGGCAAGTGCGCATGTGCTCTTATCTCTAGGTGGTCGGTCGCTTTGCCCGGGTTGGACAGTGAATATTCGCTGAATAGGCACCATTAAGCGCTTCCCTTAATAGTTTCCGTGCTTAATACGAGTTGTTCAAAAAATGTCCTCTTTGGCTATAAATCTGAACGCACAGTTTTGTCCCATTATTCTAAATAGGTCGCATTTGATGTCACCATCTAGTGCATGTTTTACAATAATACCTGCATTTCTATAAACGCATGTAGCTGTGTTTATTTTATCCGCATTTAAACACAGGCTGCAAACGGTGCAGCTTTAGTGTTTTTTCTTACTGTTGAACCTGAAGTCAGGACTGAGTTCAGCAAAACTTTTGTACGGCGTTATATTGTGTAATGGAGACGTTTTGAATGTGGAAGTGAAGGTGAAGAGAAGTAACGTGACTTTATTTGATTTTCGCCCTCAGTCCCATTTACAAACATGGACTAATGCGAACTACACACACAAGGACACTTATGACGTCAGATAAAGTGGCCTTGGCTACTGCTCATACTAAAGCCTTCACACTTATTTTGTCATAACGTTCCCTATGATCATAAACGCTTCACTTATTCTACGAGTTTTTCTTTATTGCTGGACAAAACAGAAGCAGGAGCGCCACCTGTTTGCTATAGACTGTATGACAGATAAACGTGATAAACGAGAAGCTATAATAGTAAATAATACTCACCGGTTTAGTCTGGTTAGCATTTAATACATATTCAGTGTGAAGGTTTTGCTGTCTGTCTGTCAAGCACTATAAAGGCATTTTATTACATTTTTGCCTTTTAGTTTCGGTCACAGTGTTGCTGTACTGAGACGACAGAAATCATTACTATCATCACTATACAAACTAGGTTTATTTAGTCAATTCATCCAGCATCTTTTAAGTGACAGGGTTTATAAATGTTAATTTTAACGTTATGCCAAAAATTAACATGGGTTGTAATTGTTCTTTCATTTAAATGAATGATTAACATGGGCTATAAAACTAGTGAAACACCATTTTAATGAAATAAAGCTTTTTGGGCCACATTCCACCATATTCTCTGTAGTACTTATCACAATCTTCCCCCTCGGGACACGTGCTGTTATTTCCTGTAGTCTCCAGTGATTTCAAAATGCTTGTTTTTATATTTCACTGCCATAGTCATAAATGTCAACTGGATCATGTTTGCTTTATGTATATTGTGTGCTGATCGCTCCTCGCTTGTTAACAAGCATCAGTCCACTGAAATCAAGCCAAGATCAATTTCTCTGTGAAATGAATTTTTCTGAAAACATAAAGAATTAATTACAGTACACAAAACCAATATCATTAGTTAGCCATTGCCTAGCGTATGATAAACCCTTCAGACTAATGAGATTGAATGGACACGCTAAACTTGATTAGAAGCTCGATAAGTGATCAATACTCACCTTTAGATTGTCTACAAAAGACTAACCATCTAGGAAATGAGGTCTGTTGCATTTCATGTCGGTTAATGAAGGATTTCACCGGACATCGATGGATAATGCATTTAACAGCATCAGACAGATGATGCGACATTGATCTACCCATTGCTTTTGCAAGCAGTTAACTTTATTTAAACCTGGTAATAAATTAGTGTAGACAGGAAACGTGTGGATCAACAATTCTTTGTTACTCTAAATAATGAAGTTCTGTACATTTGAATTAGAAGTGATTCAGAACAGAATCTGTAATAATCACGATTTATATATTTGTGTGTTTATTTTACTGAAAGCTAGAATGTTATTGGAGACTTTTTCATGTAAGGAGGGGCCCATGTGTTGTATAGCTTAGCAGACTAAGGTCCTTAAAGGGACAGTGCATATGTAAATGTATGTGTTTTATGCGAATGGCATCAATACAATTATACAAATAGTTTCCTTGTCTAGTAAAACACTTTTTATGCAGATTGACCGATGATGTCTGATGTCTGATGAGTCTGTGTACGCATATACACATACCCGTATAATAATAAACCAGTCTCATCAAACAGAGTGCTATAGTCTATCTCCATTTGGCTAGTGTTAAAAGAAAAATCAATGAGAGATTTGTGGCAGGATATGCCGTATATTCTCGGAGGTCTTTTAGTCATTCAGAGAGGGATAGATTTTGCTCTGTGTCTAACCCACAAATCTCAGCCCTCATTGGTTTGAAATTGCAAGAATAGGGATATTAAAACTCAACCCCCAGAATAATTCGTAAGCGTGGCTCTCATTTGTAACACTTAGAAACACACACAGTATGGGGGTAAGCAATATTCCGGGTCAATCGATTGAGAGTAATTTGATCCGTGTCATCTGTACAGTTAATTTATTGCTCGTTTCTTGCTGTATCGGTGCGCAAGCATATCCAGCCATTGTAGATGCCATTACTTCAGTGCTTAGTTGGTCCCCATTATAATATATTAATTGGAGAAAATGGCATTTATTTTCTCCTTCAGATGTCAAATTTGTTCTGTACGAACTTTTCTCTTAGAAAAGCTATAGAATGTATTTAAGCCACGTTTGATGGAAAGTAATTGCAGAGTTTGATGGTTTTTTTTATTACTTGATCAAAGTACAGAAAATTGCTTCAGGTTTAGGCCACGCGCAAAAACGCTTCTTTTGGAGACTGTAAAGATCGTGTTGCCGGAACACACGGGCGATCAAAACATGAAAATGACCAAGAAATGAAACGTGGTGCCTTTTACCCTCTTGAAATATTTTTTTTCACGTTTTGTTCCCATTCTACTGAAATAATTTGTCCTTTCAGTAGCGTTCAGTGTGCTTTGACTTTTTAGAAGTGTTCCTGCTCAAACTCACCCGAATGAAAGAATATGATACATGTAGTGAAATTTGGTTTGATTGAAGTGGTTTCAAAACACTCAACCTGTAAGACTGAATAAGGGCTGAGGAGGCTGTTGACTTCTGTATGGTTTGTGACTCTTGGCCATTTATTTTATAATTGCTCTTACCGCTTTGCTCTGTTTGGTTTGAATGTCCTGATCTTGTGTGTTTGTGTTGTGCCATGTTTTTTGCTTTTTCTCTGTTCATTTTCTACATCATTTTCTATGCAGGGTCGCTGGACGTGCTGAAATATTTCCCAAGAGTTGGTATAGGATAGTACGAATTGGTATGGAATAGTATAGCATAATTACTGCAATATTGTTTGGGTTGTTTATGATATTGTAATATGTATAATGTAGTTATGCATATGATCAATTTGAACCAGATTTAAAATAACACTGGCTTACTTTGTTTAGTAAACACCAGTGTAATATTCACGCTAATAATATCACATCATATAACTTACCCCCAAACAAAACATGTATAATTTAAATATGTTTTCGTACGATAGCAGCAGACTGACAAATAATCACAGAGAGAGTTAAATACCTTCTGAAGGCCAAATATGTTTTGCTTTTAAATAAAGTTTACTGAAAAACAGCACCAAAGACTGCGGATAGAAAACTGACAAAAATGAGTTAATAATGTTTAATGTACATGGTAATATATTTGTTAATTCATCTGGAATAATGAACTGTTGTATCAGCAACAAACTTGGATCAAGGCCATTGTTTGCCTTAGAAAATAGGTGTAGCCCCCCCTCTGGTGGCCAATCGAAGCAACACGATGGCAAATTTTAAAGACAGCAGTAAAACAGACATTCAAATAAACGTTAACATTGAACTTGTGACAATAAAAATATGTAAAATCTGTCACTGTAGATTGAAGACGAATCTCATTTAATGTTTAATCCCAATGCTTTTATTAGCTGCCAGTTTGTCGTTCATAAGTTCGCCAGCAGATGGCAACAGTTTTACACAGTTTGTCATTGATCAAGCGACGCTGTCGACATTTGCTCATATACTCCATTTTGAAGTGAACCCTAAATGCAGTCAATAAACACAAGGTTATTGGTTATTACACACAAGGTTATTACACACGGGCATTTTTAATCGCAGTTAGAAATATATACAGAAATAATATGTAGAAAATCCAGAAATATATTACATTTATGGTGTAATAGCTTTCCCACTGGGATTAATTAGTTCAGACTGTGGTGTGATGCATAATTTATTAGTGTAGCTGCTTCTGATTTTGAGCTGTTTGCAGAAGTAGAAAATACAGTATTGATATCAAACAGTCAAACCTGTCAATTTGATACATTAATTGTTGATGTTCATAGGTACTGAATAATAATTATGGTGGTATTATTAGCATACCGTTACCTTTTAGTGTGTTTCTAAAAGCAGTAATTATAGCTAAAGACAGCAGCCGCAAAGGGGTTAGTTCACCAAATGATATTTGTCATCCTTTACGGATGTCATTTAAACTCGCAGGACTTTCCTGGATGAAAAATAATGAAAGTGGATGGAGACTGCAGCTGTCGGGTTTTTTTGTTACCGGTTCTACAGAAGAAACGGATTTAAAACAACATTTTCATTTTTGTGTTTCTGGAGCTTAAGCGCAAAGGTCGCGGGTTCGATTCCCAGGGAACTTAAATGCATTGTAAGTTGCTTTGGATAATTCATTTGTCTGTCAAATAAATAACTGTGCATTTTTGAGTGAACTGTATCTTTAAGGAAATGCTTTTTTCTGTCCAGTTTCTCTTCCTGTGGTTTCCACTTGAAAAAATCCAGGATTAAGTTACAGCTTTAGTGGCACAAGCCCAGAGTTTTGAAACGGGCTTTAAGAGGAGTTTAATGCAGAGCTAAGGTCAGTAAACATTCCCTCTGACATAAGAATTGTGTTCATCTGACCATTGACAAATGTCTTCTTTAAATCTAGACTGGGTCCGTCTAAACTGGGATGGTGCGCTGTTGTGAGACATCCCCAGGCCTCCAGAGCTCTACATAGTCATAGACACAAGAGCCAGCGGACGACGTTGTCCTTGTTTTCTAAGAAAGTAGCACAAATGCATGTAACGGCAAACGATAAAACCGCACGGGAGAGACTCTGTGGATTCTGACAACATTCAAATAATTTATTGCTGAGATTTCTGCCCCACTTTATAGCGCATCTGTTGATCGACAGCGCGTGTTTTAATTGCCTCCTTATTCTCCGCTAGTTATTTTGCTGAGGGCTGCGGGAACAACAAAGGTGACGCGTGAAATCCCTCGCAGGAACAACCCCATTAATAACAACTTGTTTTAGGACCGACTGCTAGTCATTTTCTATTATTAAGTTTGTGTTATTCTAACAACGCTGTTGCTTATGTTTCTATCACAATTATGTGGGAAGTTAGAACCGACAAGGCTCGCTAAAAACAATTATTCATGTTTGTTCTTTAGCTTAAGTCAGAACACAAAACTATTGAAAATAAGTCTCGGAGTTGTTGTGGTCACCCCAGGGTTCCTTATAACTGCTATTTGTATTCTTTGCACATATCTAATTACCCCCGATCTGATTGCATATATAATGTGACATACAAGGGCAAGTGGCTGATCTATCTCTGGCCTGCCTCTGACTCTCAGCGCATGGGGGGCGGAGACTGAGCATTGCGCCTTGTTACCTAACTCGACAACCGAGACAGTCAATTTGATGAGGCTGTAAATGTACCAAATGGAGAAAAAGGGGACTTTCAAAAGAGTGGCTGATGCACTTTCTGCCGGTGTGGGTCTTTTATTGACGTGCCCTAAACGAGTGCAAATATAGGGATTTCACAGCAGGCCCTGGTCATTTTTGTTGACACGGTGTGAACCTAAATCTTCAGAGAGTGTGAAATTTTTAAGGGTTACATCACCATTCTGTGCCCTCCTCTGACTTTAAAGGGGAATTTTTCAACAGCTCAGGGACTTTAAAATGAAATCAGCCATTGCTGGTGAGAAAATCGGCTCCGTTCCATTTCTCACCGATGATCTGCGATGCATCCAGCATCCGCACACCTCAGATATACCACCTGCCAATACACCGGTGTCTGACTGGCACTCGAATGAAATAAATAAAGAAACTGAAAAGCGGGTGTCGACTTTGTCTGCAAACACCCGTCTCTGCCTGCCAACTTCTGTAAGACAACAGCAGACTGCAGGGGTTCGGCCTGCATGTCAATAGGTTTTTATTGCGCGCTTCTTTGCACGCAAATGCCAGAGTCGCAGACGTTCCTGTCTGTGGATGTTACGGCCAGAGGCAGCGCTTTCATGTGGGGACCCTCTCCTGTGCCGCTCAATGCTGTCCAACACTGTCTCAGTCTGATGGGTCCTTCGCTCAGGGAATAATGCTGCCTGCCGGTGGGGGGCTCATAGTTTGTGCAGCGCGCGTTTCGCTGTGGGAGTTGCCACGACCGAAGTGCGATTTTTACAGTAAACTCAGTGTGATTTTTTTTTTTAACACATGGCATGCAGATAACATACTGCTGATTCCACCTCCCTCCCACAGTCACGATTCAGGAAAAGAGGTAGCTGGTGTCCAGCAGGCGATGAGTCCTCCTAAACACGCCCCTTCTTTGTGTGCGATCAGAGGAGAGAAGGCAGAAGTTCAAGGTGTGGGAGTTGAAACATGATGTCTGAGGTTAAATTAGTCTTGAGCTGAATGCATTTGGTTTTATCCTCTTTCTGTGCAGCCTGATACTGGCGGGCTTGTGTTCCTGCGAGCTGTAACTATGCAAAACATGTCAATGACTTCTGTTTCAGCAGCCTTAGTGTGACAGCGGGAGAGAGGTGAGAGCATCACCATGGAAACCCACCATGGCGATGGTTTCACAATTGACCGAATTTCAACACAAATAAGTAGAGGTGAGAAATGCAATGCATGAGTTTCGTGATATGGCACATTTTGGACACGGTGGCAATGCAAACGTGCAAAATAAACACATTCAAAATCATTTAGGTTTACTAATCAGCGTGTTAAACATCTAGTGTGGTTAAAAAGAGCTGTTATAAAGCTTTCATGAAGTCTAAATGGGCCATGGTTTCAAAGAAAGTTTATGCTATTCTCTGTAGAGCCTGGTTTTGAACTTATTTCAATGCTAGAGCATCATGGGTAATATTTACATTTTGCACGTAGAGAATTATGCATTAAACACATTAAATAACAGCTACTATATTGGGGGATACAAATATATATTACATAAATGCTAATACATTTGGAGTATAATGTTAATGTCTGGTGCAGTCAGCGTGTGAGACATAAACTCTGCAACTGCTCAGCTTTACTTCATTACACCGAATAAATGCAATTTCTGCATTTAATGCAGTTGATCTCAGGCTGAGCGACCAATAAACAAAGTGTCCAAACAATGTTCAGATTTTGTTTAGACAGTGAATGGGAGAATAAAACAAGACTGTCCCAAGCACGAGTCGTTGTGGGAAAATCAAAGAGAACCAGAACCACGTGGGCTTCACAGATGAGATCTCGACTCTCAGTGCAATGAACTAAGAACCTGAGGCAGGTATTTAAGTAGTTTGAGACATGTGCTTAGGATCTGAGAGGGGCTGGGGGGGTAACCCTTTTTTGTCAGCTACAAACAGAAAGAGCACCTCTGAGTCGCCGTCATCCTAATAAGTGGGTTATGTAGGGTACTGGGTATTTTCAGCCTCCTTGCCGTATCCTCTAAAGCAATGAATAATGTAAAACGGACTGACTGCACCGCATACTAAGTTGCAAAACCAGCCTCTCGCAGATCTTAGGCTGCGGCGATGTGACATGTTTAGTAAAAGCTGTAAACTCCTCTTAAAATCTGCAAATACATGAGAATGTTCTTTATTTTTTGTGACTTTCAGCTTTGTTTGATCTTCAGGTTTGACTGCTGCACGACCTGATCTGCTGTAGCATGTTTGCACAGGGACCAGTTTAGTATTCCTGCCGATAGCTCCCGCATCCCGATTCAAGACTGGGCAACGTTTTTATTTGAAGCATTAACCATGGGCTGAGCCGGCCTTCATCACTTGCTGTAACACCATCTATTGCTGAAATAACAAGGCTAGGGGTGCGTTTGACAACAGATGCTTAAATGTGTCTGGGATGGAGAAGAACAGACCGAAAGCTGAACAGCACAAGGTGACACAACAAAGATGGCGCACTGCATGTTTTGTGCCAAGATTTGCCCTGCTGTTGAGGTCAATTTTAAGGCAGGTTTAATTCATGTTCTGCTGTTGTTGTAAGAGTCATTCTACAGGAAGTGCCATTTGTGCCCCTCACATACATAGATAACAAATTATAACTTTCAATATAAACACTTTGTATGTTATAGACCTTTCTTAAAATGTGTGTGTGTGTATAATATTACATTTTTAGTGAACTATATTCATATACCAATTACAATCTTAGTATCTTTAATTAAATGTACTAAAATACATCTTACAATAACATTTTGCAATAATATGTTTTGTAATGTATTCTTTGTTGTTTGTTTTCTGTGTTTTTATTTTCATTGTTTAAAAACATCTTTACATATATTGCAACATTGTTAAAACCCTACATAAATACATTAAAATTACATTTTGTGTGTTTTTTTTAAATGATGCATTACAAAGTTGTGTTCCCAGGTCTTATCTATTGCTTTGAATCTGAGACAACCCTAGAATGTCAAAAATATTACCATGATTTTATATCTGAGACAACTGATAACTGAAGAGATGTTATTTTTCAGAGAATCACATTATTGTCATGATTGTGATTACATTACTTCCAAATTACACTGTTAACCTGTCAACCTTAACGTTTTAACAATTAAGTCTTTATTGTATCCCTACATATATTAAAGTATCTTAATTTAGCTTGGAATGGAACAATGCAATTTATTAACGCTTGTTTGTCAATAGTGTTACAAATCACTCCAAAGGCACCTGTTTCCCAGTGGTTGCATCTATCACAGAGCAAGGCAACTAAAAAACAAGAAAAAGCAAATAAATGACCAAGAATCACGATCAAGAAGGATTGGACCTTGGATTTTCCTGCAGCTCTCATGTTTTCCATTGTCCAAAAGCGGCTGTAAGGCTTAATATCTGTGATGGATCAATAATGGCGTCATGGGTAAAATGTCATGCGGGTTCAAGTGAAGGGTTTCCTTCGAGTGACTGCCCGCAGCTTTTCTATTGACTCGGAGCGTGACAACTTCCTGACCTCCCAGCACATGTCACGATAGTGTCAACTTGCTGTCTCTGTTAGGATGCCACAAGCGTTTCCTCAGACTGTGATTGGGTGACACGGGGTTTAATGAGCCAATTGGAAAGGTTATTGTCACCCTCTGACTTTTTAATCTGGAGATGGGAAATTAGCATAATTTCAGAACGTGCTGTTTAACCTTGTTCACCTTTAATAGCCGTAGCTTTCTCCTTTCATTTGGTGTAATAATGACAGTGCATTGCTCACAGCTCATTAGCCTTTGCTGACATTAACTCACGCAGGAGGGCCTTGAGCAAACACGGCGCAATCAGGCGACATTCCCAAACACACAAAGCCCCTGTAAATCCGGCTGGCAGGCTTGCACTGTGGTATGACATAGCAACCCTCTGAACACACACTGCTGGAGAACTGTGTGGGAATTCAACAGCAAACGATGTATAGACGTTGCGATTTGCATACTGTATCCATTCAAACGAGGACTGTATTGGAAAAATCGAAATGGTGTGGGAACAAAAGGCAGATATACAAAGATATATATAAACACAAGGCCTATAGGTGAATTTCTTTTCCTCAAATAACATTCAATGCTGACTCAAAAGACTGTCCTCAGTAGCATGTAGATGTGATTTGTGAAGAACACTTTCACAATAAACGCACAGCAGGCTGAATAACAAATGAAGATAATACCTTCATGCAAACTTTACTGTAGATGTGAAGACAATAATGCATAGCAAATAAAGTTCAAAATAAGGCATGAAACTTCATTTTGTTTATGTTTTATGTGCTTAACATTCATTGTTGAGTCACCTTAGTAGTTGAAATGGAATATTATGTTATTTTGTATTTCTCATTTTGGTATTTGGGTCAGAAAATGTTTAACTTACAAATAAAGACAGATGGGACTTAAAGAGTTAAGTGTAAACAAGCAACAAAACACTTAAGTCCAAATTCCTGATATTACAAAATGTTTTATTATTTTATTTTACTTAATTACCTAAATTCATAACATCACCAATAATATAAACAAAAAAATACAATGCATTAAAAAAATAAAATAAAAACACGCCAGGACAGATTTATACGAGAAGTTCAACGTTAGCGTTTACGTCGCGTCCGGTAACTCCGCCCACACGTGCTGACGTTACACGTACGACTAAAGTTTGAAATCGTGTATTATTTAATTCTGCAAGACAAGCAACAAAAAGCGTCTCACCCGGCGAAGCATCGCAAAAGGTTAAAACAAGGTGTGTATTTTTATCCTTTGTGCATTTGTAAATGTGTTTGTAGCTCCGGGTTTGCTGTTAACATGTGCGTTCAATTGCTTTGGGAAAGTTTGTATTTACGAGAGAAAAGCAATGTGATCGTTCACACACGTCTGAACATTAACTGGTTAAACGACAGCATTCATCACAAAACCAGGGTTAGACGTCATGCCACTCAAAAGTGAGCTGTCTTTTAAGGGTGTATTTGCATTACTGTTCAATGACCATCAAAGTCGGAGACGATGTGACGTTCTGCACGTTTCCCTTCACTTGCTATTTGCTTGACGCTGGTGCTGAAAAGATTGATGGGTGTTTATCTTGAAATGGTGCCTGGTACTAAAATAGTCTGGTTGCTTATGCAGAAACGTGTGATTGGCATGACAGAGTAACACAATAAAATATGATGTGTGTCTATTGCTTTGGAAAAGTTTTTTTTTTCCCAGGAACTGTTGGAACATTAATTTGAGGCCTTGTAAGTGTTGTGCACTAGGGGAAAAGCACTATAAATCTGCAATCTTCTCTAATTTGGTTAGAAATGCTGGCAATTATAGCACAGATGTGCACAATATGGAAATTTAACATCAATTAACTATCGGTTGGTGTGATTCACTCACCGAATTGAGTGAGAGGCTGTAGTGTCGCTGGCAATCTGGTCGTCCCTTTAATAGTGTTAATAGCTGGAAGCAGTTGGATGTCTTCTGCACAAACTGGAGTGTACTTCATCAGTCAATGCATAGCAGGTCTGGAGCCAGAGACGCGTGAATAAGACTAGAGCATGTTGCTTCTGTGTTTCAAGATTGTTGTAGGCGTGTGTGTATAATGCGGATATAGTGTTTGCAAAGGAAAATCTGGACTCCAATTCTCATTTGAGCTGAAATATTGAGGTTGCGCCAAGACGTGTTCTGCGCTTGACATATCCTATTCACTTTGGATTTGATCAGATATTGGAGAGACATATTCAAAATGTTCAGAGACAATCTGTTTTTTTCATGAGACTTCTAACATCTGTTTGAATGTGTTTTTACATAATACATCTGCATGTCCACAGGGATTCCCTCCTCTCATATTTCGGCGCTCATTCAGGCTGTCAGACTTATCAGAACAATTCACTGCTACAGTACATTTAAGGACACTATAACTGTGTGAGAGCAACTATTTAGTGGATCAGAAATTGACTTGTTTGTGTTAGCCTTTCTCTTTTTGTCTGGCTGACGGCAGTTTCCCTTAAAGGTGAAGTTTGCCATTTCTGTGCCGCGAGCAACACCCAGCGGTATTGCAAAAATGATGACAGTTTTCAGACACGTTTCTTAAACGCTAGTCTGTCTGTCACTGGTGCGGCTCTAAACTCACTTCATTGGTTAAGCTAATGTTACTGTGTCAGGCTTGTCAAGATGCTCAAACAAACAGAGCAATTATTTTTATGGATCCCCAAAAGCCACAGTCTTTGCAATTTTTTCTCCTACAAATGGTTTAGATAATTAGCTGGGGTTGCTGAATTATTTCTGTCACTGTTCTGTTCTATTATGTTCTACCCTGTTCTAGTCTATTCTTCTCTAGTCTACTCCAGTCTAGTCTACTCAAGGCTACTCTACCCCATCATTACTCTAGTCTACTCTTTTTCCCTTGTCTGCATTGTCCTTCAAACCCATGTCATTGCCGTGTTTAGCCAGTGTGGGTGTATGTTAAACGTAAACAGTCGGTGAGTGTATATGTCTATTATGTAAACACTATTTACCGTAATTAGAGCTTACAATTTGAACACAAAGGTTCCAGCCCCTTTACTACTGTTAAGCTCCCCACAATGCAATAACACAACTTCTGCATGCCCGTTTCTGCTGATGTGGCAGCCAATGACGGCAGGCTAAATGAGCGCATGAATCTTCCTCCTCAGGTGCACATTTTAGCATTACCCCGCTCTGCGTCTCTGACTCTAGGGTGTAATTATGTCAATCACCATGTGGGTAACAAACACGGGTCTCATCTTAGAAATTTTCATCCCTTGCTGATGATGCTTGTTGAAGATCCATTTGACTGTTTTGTGTTCCATTGGGAGCAGGAATGCCGGTTCATTAGCATCTATGTTATGAGAGTGGAAGGGGGGGGGGGCTGTTGTGGGGTGGGGGGGGCGGGTTTGGGGATTTAAGGTGTTGTAGCAGATGGCATAGAAATGTAATGAGTGAGGGATGGAGAATGCAAGCGTTGGAATTTTTGAACGATGCCTTAGCAACAGTGCTACCGACGGTGGAGTTTTTTTTGCTTTGTGTAAGGCGATGTGTTTTGTTGTGTGAAATGTGCGTGTGTGTGTGTGTGTGTGTGAGTGTGTGTGTGTGTGTGTGTGTGTGGGTGGTGTTTGTGAGTGCGAAACGGGGTCTGGCAGTGGGATCTGCACAAATGAGCTTCAAAACACAATCGAGACGGCTATGTTTTAGTCGTAACCTAGCAACTACATGTTTGGGGTTAAATGGCACGTATAACATAAACACACCTATCTCTCAACCCCCTATTGCTAAATCTGTCACTCTTTCAGGGAAAGTGGGTTTTATTTGTCCCTCTCTCCCTCCATTAACCTCATTTCTCATCTAACCCTCTGTGTCCCCTGACCAGTTCCCAGAATGCACCTGTCTGCCTTTTCTTGGCACACTGGCTGACCTTTTCCTGGTCCTGTATCTCCATAAATCCAACACTTGGCATAGGAAGGAGGTATAGGTTAGAAATTGGAATGGGAGAATCGTGCCCCCAAGGAAAGATGAAATGGAAAACTCTTTCCATCCTTTTACTCTTTTTATGCACTTAGTGCTGGGCTAGTTTTCCCTCTTGGCTGTATCCCTCAGTAAGCGTTATGAGTCTTAATTTATGCCTGAGGACAGCAAATTCTTAAAACCCCTTTTACTTTCCTTAAGGAAAAATACAGTGTTTACCCTACATTCACTGGCATGCTGAGATGTAAAACAGGCCTCGCCCACAATGTGACATCATGCACATGTTTGCATCAGGGATCATGCATTACTAAAATCACTGTGTGCAAACCAGTTATCATTTTATTGAACACATGGTATATCTGTAGGTTTAAATTTCTGTGTAAATGTATATTTGTGGCTATTAAATGTATTTAAATAAGTCAACTTTTGGCTATGCACTGTATAAGCAGCTTTCATGTAACTCCTATGAAGAATAGTAGCTCATTTAGATGCACATTTAAACCCAGTATAATTGGCTCATATCGCCGTGAGGGGCCCCTGTGAAGGGCCAGGGCTCCCTGCACTGCTGGGGCTGTGGGGGCGTCCTAAACGCCAGCTCTTCTGTCACCAAAAGCTTTTGAGCTGTTAAAATTAATAGGGCGACTTTGCTGAGGCTCTCTGAAGATAGAAGGATAAGCTGTTTCCTTTTTTTCTTTTTAAATATAAAGATCTAATAGAGAATTATAGGGTAAGAAGACTGCTGTGTGTCTTGGATCGCTGCAGAAACATTAGCAAATTGATGCACTGAAGTCAAAAACGCAGTTTTTATCCAGTCAGTCAATATAGAACATGTTATTCAGAGACGCAGGTGTCACGGTTCATAGTATATAGTTATTAATCACTGTCAACGTCAGCATCTGGTTTGTGCCAAATGTCACATGGTGTCGTTTTCAACATAAAACGTTTGGCAGCATAAATACTTTATGATGAACTGGCCAATGAAGTATCGACCCAAAATCATGTGATAACTAGAAATGGATTCTAAGGCTAAATGTTCTAAACCACACGCAGTCTCACTCATGGTTATGTGATAGCAAACATTAGGCAGTAAGACTGCAGTTATACTTTTTTATAATGAAGAAATGGAGATATTAAATTGGTGTAGTAGTGTAGATGCTTGCGCTGCATTAATGCAGAGTTCTGCCAAACTTAGGCTGCGGGTCACAAGCTGGGAGGAAATGGTCCAAACACAGCAGCCGCGGTGAGGCATAAAAGCACTTCGCTAAAATAACACGGCCTTAGTGTGGTGTCCCTAAACACATCAGGGAGCTCGGGGTTCAGAACAGGCCAGGGATACAGATCCACTGTTCATTCCTGGAGGAAAACAATGAGTGATCCTGCCATGAGAAATGCCTGAAGCTGTAGCCAACAGAGTAACAGAGAGACGGGAGGTACAGGGTGGAAAACAGAATTAGATTGTTGGATGGAAAAGAAAGAAGAGCGTTTTTTTTTGTGTGTGTGTCTTAGCAAGTGGGTGAAGTTCTCAGATATGTTTCAGTTTAATGTCAGCTTAAAAATTCTTGGAGAAATGGCATATATTGACTTACAGTAAGAGATGTAAAATTCATGCGGGTAGCAACAAATTATTTGGTGTTGTTGGAGGAATTTGGTCAGGGTTACTTGAAAACATTCATGTTAAACTTTCTTTGACTTTTGATGGCAGACTTGTGCATCTTGCCAAATCTGAGATGAGATCTTCTCTGAAACTCTAGAAGAGACAAATGTGAGATTTCTGAAGTCCTGATCTCAGGAGAAGCATCCGAGAAGCAGGAGATCTTCAGCCAATTTTGCTCTCAGTTTAATCGCATCGCTGTCTAGGAGAAACAGTCTAGGTATTACCAAAATATCACTCCTGATTTATTCTGCATATTTGTCTGCGAAGCTTTATTGCATAATCCTGTGGCTGTTCGATATTCCCTGTGATGTATATTAGTGTCTCTTGCCAAGAAGCCAAAGGTGGGAAAATGGGAAATGGAAATAATAGTAAATAATATCAATTTAAAATACAATAAAAATATACAGTATGACTAAATAAAAAACAGATCTTTGCCAGCAGCAATTAGGAGACACTGAGTCAGAGGAATCTATTTATATAAAGCCTTATGCCCCGTTTATTCATCATCCTCTATGTAGAGACAGGCAGTGTTCTTTCACACCAAGTGTTTTCTCATTTAACAGCCCGGGATCAGTTCAGACTCTGTCAGTCAGTGAGCTGGACATCACGGTCTCTCATTAAAGAAGGGATCTCTCCCACTCATCTCAGAGGCTTGGTGCTATCACACTGAGTTAGCTTGCTTGTCACATGCGCTGTTACCATGAGACTGGAGACTCGGTGATCTCCAGGCCATTTCTGGTAACACATGCTTTGCAAGATTCATTTAAGTGGCAGAGTACGTATTGAGTTCCTTGAGTCAACTGAAGATTATTTAAGCTCAAGATAAGTTCAGGATTTCCTGTCCCGCTTTCACGTAAACCCGCTGGGCATTGAACTGCTGATTCCTTATAAAGCTTCTTCCTCACCGATAGTGACATAAATATCAGGATGTAAAAATGAATTCTGTAGCCGTATCTCTTGCTGAGTGTTGAAAAGGCGAGCGGAGGAAACAAACACAGGCAGTGGCGGCTGATTTAGTCATTTATCACCTCACGGTTTGTTTCGTTTCATAGCTGTAGGAGAGAAATAAGGGACGTGCCGTCGTCCCAAAGGTTCTTTTACTTTTTCACACAAAGCTGTTTTTTATCAGCCGGTAAATGAAAATATCAGTGAGCTTTTATTATGTTTGCAAAGCACTTCTAAACCTAGGGAGATGTTTTTTTTGCTGCTTCTTTTGAAGGTTTCATAATCAATTGATGGCTTGAAGACTAGTAAAGGGCTGGAAGCATTTCTTCAGAGTGTCTGAGTGTGTACAGGACGAGTGTGTGTGTGTGATTGTGTGTGTGTGTGTACCCGTAGCTGTGTGACCAATCTGTTCGTATTTGACTAAGCAAATATTGCAGTGTGCCTCGGTGATAAAGATAAATGCTGAATGTAAATCTGCCCACTGCCTGGCTGGTCATTTGTATGCTTGCTCCCATAACCTGAATTTAATCCAGACAGAGAGAGAGAGGAAGAGAGAGAGAGGTCATTACACAGGCATCACATTCAGCTGTGTTCATATGGCTTAGCTTATCTTCTCCAGGCCTGGCTGTGAGTCGCTCTGTACTGTATTGCTAAAAGACAGAAAATAAGGCACTAAGGCATCAGACGGCTTTCTCTCTTGTGTGCTCACCTAAAGGATCCTGGGGCAGCGGAATATTAACCCAATTCTAAACGCAAATAGTGGAAATTATTCACAGCTACAACCGGGAAAAAAGCTTTTAGCCTTTTTTCACAGTTTCACGGATGAAAGAGGGGAGGTAACCGCGGAAACAGCAGAAACAGGAAATGACACGGGACAGATGCAGACTATCATTGTATGAGCGCAGGGAGTTGGGGTTTGGCTATGGTTTCGGCCCCAGACGGCCCGCCCACCTATACAGACCACCTACAGTCTGTTTGCTGACAATCTGATGCATATTGCTCATAAAATTTGAAAGCAATTTCTTTATTTGGTAAGATCTAATCTGATTGGCTTACTTTATACAACTTTAGGAGTTATAATTATAGCAGACCATTTTTTTTATCAGTCTGCTGAGCGGTGCAGCGTTTATTGGTTCTGGGTTAATATAATGAGCGCTCTGAAGATGAAATAATCGCTGGATCTTGCCAGCATAGGGACATCAAATCCTTGAAACCTATTTCAATGAGTTTGTCTTCAATGCCTGTTTCAATGAGTCTTGACACATTTTTTTTGCTGTTTTATTTGACCAAAATGCACGGTTATTCACTGATGTCCATTCAAAAGTGGCTGTGTATTGTGAAATTGTGAAATAAAAACATTTCCAAGAAACATTGAAATAGCAAGTTACTGCTTTTGTGATGTATGGAGATGTTGGCAGAGATTTCTCCAGGTGTACATTACAGGGTGATCTTTGATTTGTGTCGAGCAAGTGCATGCTAATGTTTCAACCTTAAACGTTTCATTATGAGATCATTATTCCTCCTAATGTTAACCGAATATGAAACTTGTAAAGTTGAGGCCATTGTGACGATAGCAGATCAAATGATTTGATGTCATGTTCTTTGGCCTGTAGGGCCCACAGCCTGCTCTTAACAATACAGTGCAATTCAGTTAGACTGTAAAAACAATGCATCGTATCGACCTGCGATGCAATAATGCGTCCACCAACCGTTATAAATCTCTTTTGTAATGGACAAATGTAAGAGCTTTTTGGTGAATGGCGCTAACGTCCAAGTATCTTTAACACCCCTTTCCTGTAAAGAACCAGTATCTGCAGCTTTCTGCTAAGAAATTTCAACAGTTGCTTATAAATCAATCCCCTGTCCTTGACAGATCGAAGTACTCAAAAAACTGATAAATCCATAGTTGTTTAAGTGTCTCAATGATAAATGAGGCCGTTATGACTATTTCCGCATTGCATGATGGGAAAGCAAATTCATCATAATGCAAATGCATCGTAATTTGAGATCTTGGGTGTAAAGAAAAAGTCCCTCACAGTCTTTGTGACTGTAACGGTTTCGTGTGTTGACATAAATGTCTATTACCTCATTTTCCAGTCTTGTGAGGAGAGCAGGGCTGGTGTTTTGTTCTTTTTCAGAACAAGGCCGGGTAAATATTGTCTTCAGAGCTTTTTCCACATACAAGCTGCCCTTCAAGTTGAGGACCATATAACACAAATGTCTTTCATATCAGCTGGCAGTTGGACGCCTGCATCAAATCGATGAGGCCATCAGAGGTGAAGCCGGCAGGAGGTCTCTGTTTAAAGGCCAGAATCGTGAGTGTGAGCCCAACATTTCATCAAATGCTACACACCTTCACAAAACCAACATTTTTTAATGGTCCATCATGCTCATTAATGTTTGAATAATTAAGATTTTGGGCAAGCGATTCCCTCCTGTGGCTTTGTGGTGTCTGTTAATGGTTCGTTGCTTGTTAGTTTTATAAATCTAGTTTTGCATTATAAAGGACTTTTAAATAAGAACTGATTTGTTTCATCAGTTAGAAGTAAGGTTTTAAGATGATATTGTAAAAGATTTAATACATAGCGCAAAATCACCAGGCTTTGCTAAAGGCAAGAGTAGTTTTTTTTCCCCAGAATCCTTTTTTGTTATGCTTTTGAAACTCCATCGCCCCCTGATAGCAGTCACTAACAAAGAGGACTAGCAAAGATTTTTATAGCTTCTGTGGAAGGCGTGGCAACATGAAATGTTCGTCCAATCACTGCATTCGGTCTAAATGCAATTGCTAACCTGTCTGAAATCTCATTTTTAAGGATTGTAAAAGGTTTTTTTTTTTGTTTTGTTTTTTTAAAGAACAAAGTCACCAGACTTTGTTTGTTAACTGTGATGTGGACAGACAGACAGTTATTTGCATTAGCTAGTCTTATCCTCTTATGAGAACCATAAGTCTTATCCTCAGATGATGTTTTGGCAGTATTAACATTTATAATTAGAAATATTGTTGCTGTGTAACATGCTGTGGGACTTACTCGACTAGCAACAATGGTAAATATATGTAAAGTTGTACAGCGTGCAACACGATGTGCGTTTGCAGTCTTGTGACAATTCTCATCTGTGCTGTGCTGTTTTTTGGGTTGCCCTTTAGCAGGCAATTGTAACCAACTTAATTTCTTCCATCAGAAACAAGCGGTGACAACACACTTATTCAGCGTATGTTCAGTAGAGTTCTCGCGCTGCCTGAGGAGCTGAAGAGTGATTATACACCTTTGTGATAAATTGTCAACAGTTTATCACATTTTTTTGTTGTTGTGGAAGTGATTTTTTTGGATAACCAATATTTCTGCTGTCTAAAGTTTTGATGGCTTATAAACTGCTTTTTATGCTGTGTGAATAACAGTTAGGCATCTAAACCACTGGCTGTTTTATATTGTTGGGTAAAAGTAAACATGGCAGAATTTGTTAATCATATTTAGTAATAGGCAGTGAAATTAAGTAGTTTAACATGCATAGAAGTCAAGTGATATAACATGCTGACCAATTTGGTTAGTAGTTTTTGTAATAATATTTAGCATATTGAAAAGCAAGGAAGTAATTTCAGCTACAGTACAGTATCTCAAGACTTGCTTGTAATGTTTTATTCAAAACATCTAAAAGAATTAGGACCGTATAAAGATGAAATTGTTCAGTAATATCACTGAATATTAAAGCAGATTTATGGTGGATTATAAGGTGTGACAGAAAATGTAAAAAATGTGACTCTGGCTTTTATTCCCCTGCTGTATTCTTAGGACGGCTGTAAATTACGAATATGTTCTAATCAACATTTTCTCACTTGTGTTCAGGAACGCGCTGTATGTGGCAGCTGGCCTGTTATTTTTAACCGAAATATAAACACCCCCCTCGATCTAAATAGCCCAGACGCAGTGTATTGGAAACAGATTTGTTCAGCTGATAAGTCGCGCATAGATGAACTGCCTTCACTCCCCTCAGCCATGAAAATGTTAGTAAATGTTTCATTAGCTTGGAATGCAGTTTTAGGGCCCATGTCTCAGCAGTTTTAAAAGCAGATTTCAGGTGAGAGCCAAAATAAAACCATGTTTGACTAATCTCTTTTAAAGTTCATGCAGTGTGTTGCATGAAAACACACAACCCCTTTATAATAAGTTATGGCATTTTAATACAGTGAAGAAAAGTGTTTTTCTGTCTTGGTTTTTTCCATGTATAGGATTGTATGAGGTATTTAGTGGAAATGGACTGACTTGCTGGCTGCATGCCAGTGTGATAAGCTTGTTTGTCGGGGGTGCATGAGCCGTGTTTGTTGGGCTTGCAGGAGCCCAGGGCACCTCTGGTGTTCAGGTTCATAAGTGAGATTTCTTTGGGTGAGTCATAATTGCATAATTGAGGGAGTTGGACTCCTCCCTAGGTCACATAAGTCTGCTGGTTGGCACATTTGCATTCACAATTGATTTAGTCGTGCATAAATCTCTCTCTCTTTCTCTTCGCACCATCTTTCTCTCTCTCCCTCCTGCTGACTTCTTGCCAAAAGCCCAGTAGCTTTTCCATTTTAATGATTTGTGGACATAGAACAAACGCCGACCTTATTTGATCCTTTGGAACTTACAACATCACGCGGGTTGAGCGTTTATTCTGTTTATGAGAATAAAGCTGCGTTTGTCACATAGCAATCTGCAATCCCATTAAATCTATCACGCCAATCATTTCATTCACTGCCTCACAGGGAGTCCCGCTAGACACAGAGCAGCCTGACGATTGGAGGGCGTAGGGCGGTGTTTTGAAGAGCCTGCTGTTGCCGTGCAACTGTGGGGTCTCGAACTCAAGTGAACGCAACCGTTGTCGCACCACCCTTCCGATCCTTGCGGAGACCCTGCGTGTGTCCAAGTAACTGCATCGCTTCACTGTGTCCCCCTTAGACCGCCATCGATCAGCTCTCTACGGTAATAATCTGAGCGTTTTCTAAATCTCAGCCTAACAGAAGTGTCTTCATGCTCACCTCCAATCTTCTCGGCTCATCTTAAACACGTGTCATAAATTCTCAGAGGGCGATGATGTGATTTAGGGGCAGGGTGGGTTTTTTCCGCTGTATCCTGGATGGGAAATAAAGTGTGTAATTGCATAGTCATGCCCACTCTTATCTCAGGCCCCACAATCTCTGAGAAGAGGTGAAGGTTTCTTGGAGTGATGGACGCAGAAAAGGGCCCATTCATAAATTATCCACTGATAAGAATGTGCAGCAATTCTGGCAAATGAAAACACAACGTAGATTTAATAAAATTCCTCGTGTGTGTGTTTTCACTATCTCCTTTTCATCGCAGTGCACTCAGAGTTAAATTCCCCACATATCTAAAGAGTGGGCAAATCAAAGCCTGCAAATTGCTCAAGTTCAACAGCAGCTCTTTATACTCAGTAGGTGCACTGCTTTAAAAAATGAGGAAAAAAAATTGCACTTGCACTTGGTGGAAAGTGCTAAACAAAAACAGCACTTTTTTTTTAAATTCAGTGGTTAAGTTCTAATAACACTGCATTATATTTGTTTATTGGATCATAATTGGTCCCCATTTGGTTTTAACAAGATGATGTCATCTCTTTTCCCAGATCACATGACCCAGCAGTGATGCGATGGCCCTGAGTTGCTCTTAGCATGTCATCTTTCTGCAGCCGTATTGATTATGATCGCAATAACTGCGCTGCTATTCTGGGCTCTGAGGAAGGGTCAATACCATCTCTGCCAGCAGCGAGGACAGAATGTGAGTCAGGCTACTGTATCTCCTAAAGGGTGGAGAGGTGATGGTACCTCCTTTATCCAAAACCCTTGACTGAAAACAAGTTCTGAGGCTGTGTAAGGAGCATTGTGTGGGTAAAACCCTCTGATGTTTGACAATGTAGGTCTGCCAGGTTTTTGTAATGCTGTGTTGTAATAAGTCCATCCGGGCTCGTGTGTACACCCCCCAGTCATGGGCAAATAAACAGTTTAATTCAATCTACCTTTAGAGTTGCAGGTTGTGCCTCCCGTCAAAATTTCCTCACCTTCTTGAATATAAATAGGCTTTTTAACTCGAGCTCAATACAAATATAATGCTTTGGGCGTTATCTTCATGCTGTGGTAGATATCAATTAGGTGAACCAGGCATGTAATTGATTTTCACCCCGTTAACTGTGAAACGGTAACTGTGGATCTGTAACCTTTGACGGCGTGGCACTAGGGCTGTTGTCTGGTCTTTTTTTAAGCCTAATTTATCTCAAATGTGTGCAGGTATAACTCCACTATTTTTCCTCCAGTTTCAGTGCACACAGCCTACAGAAACAGCCACACAGTGTATTTTGAATCTGCTCTGTAGTGTCAGGGGACAAACCAGGAGACGGTTTTCTTTTCCTTGTTGGTGCAAAAGTAATTTTGGAAGGTGAGTGGCGGGATGGCCGCAGGGTCAGGAGAGTCGGATGGTAGACGGGAGACTGGAAGTAGTTCAGCTAACGTGATTGAAGTAGCACCGTGAGAAGATGGACACAAACAAAACGTCAAGCGCACAGATATGGTGAACGTTGACATTTACACCGGCGCGGCGGTCGTGTTGTTCCGCTGTGTTGCGCTAGGGGTTTTTGAGGAATGTTTGGAGGTTGCAACGGGGCACTTTTGTTGATGACTGTTGCTGTTCGTGCACTTTGCACGGCCGGGTGTATTTCTGACCAGTTAAGCGCAGTGGTATTAGTAATAACATGCTGTGTGTGAGACAGGAAGGGTCAACCGTGAGGCGATCGTGTGAAAGCTAAAGTTTTTATGACACTGGGGATATAATATCATATAAGCCCTACTGAGAGCAGTGTTTCAGCTCGGATGAATTTAATGTGTTTTATCAGCCTTTCGGAAAGCTGTTTATCAACTCTTGTTTTTCCCTATACAACTCTAAAATGCAGAAAATTAGATTTCACAGGAGTTCACACAACGACGATTCCAGACGTGCGCCGCGATAACGGGCGAAAAAAGGCATAGATGGTTCCGCTGATAAATGTGACAGTCCCCGACTCCTATCCGATCACATCAAACGTCAGCGAAAAGGATACATACACGCAAAGCGCATCCCTGGGTGGATCAATAAAAAGCCAATAAGCTTTATTAGCCCGCATACATGTCTAAGATGAAGACCATAAAAGAGCGAATCAAACCCTTGCGTAGAGGCCTGGGGAGAAAAGAGACAGGAGAGATAAATATGCCTTTTCCCTCCAGTGTCTCTCTTCCTCTGCCTTAATTTGCTGTCATTATAACCTATTGGGGGTTTGCTCTTGGCAATAAAGAGAGAGAAGACAGACAATTTTGCTGTCAGCCCCCCAGCACAGTAATTTGATTTGTAGCTCCAGCAGATCGCAGTGTAGACTGAGTCAGTGGTACTCCGTGTTTCAAGGTTACTGTGGAGGCATGCTTAATCTCCAGCAGAGAGCTGCATCTCATCTTCTGCTCTTCAAACGCTCTCGTTCTTTCCTCACGGTCTTACGTTCCGCTTTTAAGGTGGTGTTTACACTCCAAATCCAACAGAGCTGTCCTGAGAAGCGCCTGGCTCTTCACCTCCCTCAGAGATCTCACAGATCACTACAAACTTCTGTTTAGGGTTAGTGTAGTACTTTTCAAGCTTAGCATTTCTGTCTTGTTTTAATTGGAAATCACAAAGAAATACTACTTGAAATTCTTTAAATTACTCAGAGAAAATTAGCAACATTTAGTGAGTTTTTGCTCAAAGAATCATTTGCAAGAATGGTAAGAAAAATAAACATAATTAAAACAGGAAGTACATTTTTACGTACCTCATTGCTAAATAGTTGTTCTTATTTTAAGCTTATTATATTTTGTTAGATTTCTCAAAGAACAAGATTTCATTTCTGTCTTAATATTTAATACATTGAATAATAAAGTTCCGTTATTTTTACTGCAAAACGAGACAAAAGTGTTAACCTTGAATGTTTTTTGTAGTTTCTGCACCTCAGTTGTTTAAAAAAAATCAGGGGTTTGATTCCTAAAGAATTCACATACTGTAAAATGTATAACCTGTCGCTGTCTATCAGTTTGATTAAATTTAGCTACTTTGCAGTGTTTAAACCCTCGTTGGTTAAATGAGTTTAAGAGACTGACGGGGACCCCAGCATCAGCGCAGGCGTATACGTGACCCCGGTAGCCGCATCAAGATTTGCAATGCGGAGTGTAGAAGTCTGTCACTTTAGAAACTTTTGGTTACTGACACAAATGGATGCTATCACAGTTTACACCAGCATGCTGATATTGCAGCGTTGCAAGGCAAGCTGAAATTTATCCAGACCGCGTCTGAATCATATCTCTGCGAAGCCATCAGGCTCCAGCTCAGCATGTTCAAGGAAGAACCTCCATTGTGCAAAATGTCAGAGTGTGGGAGGATTAACACAATGCCACACAGACACATACGCTCCCCGATCACATAGAAATGTCGCCGTATGTTCGCTAGTGTTGCCTTAGGGACTCGGATGAATGAATGCACAGGCCACAGTCATGGATTTTATGTTCAAGGGTTAGAGAAGGACATTACGCTTTATTCAGATTCCACACCCGACTCTGGCTTTTCAGCAGTTCACACAAAGGAAGTGAATCATCTGTCATAATAACTGGCTTAAAGCTCAAGATGGAAAATAAATAAAGGCACAGGGAATAGAAATATTCTTTATTCTTGACCTATAATTGCAGGACCGCAGCGCTCGCTCGAGTCCGACGAGTGCCGTACGTTGTGTTCATTCAGGTGAATGATTGACCAGTGATGGTACAGCGAAGGTGAGCCACTTTAAACGAATGGGACGCTCAATACGGGAGCTGTACAGGAAGTCCCAAATGATTGAGCCAATCAGCTGTTGGCAATGTCAATGTTTGGTCTGTTTGACAATGTGTAGGGTTCTGTTTTAGTGTCAATGTAGCTAAAATGCTATATTTTTATATACCAAATAATATACCAAATTCATGTAAAACATTTTTTTCTCCAGAAGACGTTGAAACCAATTTATTTAGCATGAATTGAAGTTATAAAACGGTTATTGTCAGATTTCATTGCTGTTTTTAATTGCCAAGCAGTTTTGAAGATTTTAGTTTTTTTCAACTATATTCAAGCTGTTCTTGTGTGACTAGAAATAGCTGCCGGGGGGTGTCCAAATTGGACCACCTACTTGCCTTAAAAGGGACTTTGGGTTGACTCGTTTGAGGTGAATGAAGTTTGGTTTTGGGTTGCTGCAGTTCAGACGGCTCCTGTGGCGGCGGGGGGTCTCAGATGAAGATGCCTCGATAAAAACAATCTGCCTGTATGGCCGCTAATGTGAGTCATTACTCAGTAGCATTCAGTGTTCCTTCCTCCTGTCTTATTGAGAAAATTACTTCTCACGGCGTGTGATGAAACGCCTCGCAGGACGAAAGGGATATCTCATGCAAAACAACGCCATTCCTTTGTAACGAGTTAGAAAAGTAATTTACACGTGGACTAAATGAATAAAACTTGTGGTTATTTCACGGCTGGTTATTTAAGTTTTAAGCAATTTGTTTAATGTAATGGTTTTGTAAGGTCTTTGGGAATCTAAATAGAGGTCTGAGCGTTGAACTCGTCTGATCGGACGGGAGTGAAAATCAATTACTTTTTCATTCTCCTTCGAAACTTGTTATCAATTTGAGAAAGGTGAGCTGGTGCAGAACTCTCACGGATATCCAAGGACAAGTATCTGTCTGTGTGCGTGTGTGTGTGTGTGTGTGTGTGTGTTTGTCTGTCTGTCTGTGTGGGTGTTTGTGTGTCTCTGTGCCAATGTGTGTGTCTGTGTAACACCAACATCTCTGTGCCAGATGCCTCAATTGTGTTTTTGTTAGTTATGACACTAAGACAGAAAAAGCTGTTAAAATTGGTAAATAGTTTGCTGTCTTTCCTTATTAACTAAAGATGGATAACGCTGTTTTAGCAGATGTGTTATGGTTAGCAGATACAGGCGAGTCTAAACGCGAGTCGGTGCGAGTGGGAAACGCAGCGCTTAAGTTAATCGTGAGATGACGGCATTGTGGGTAATGTGACACTCTGTGTACAGATCTGTTCATCAACGTACTCAAAAGTCAAGCCCTGTTCAGTTTATTGCTTTGAAAAGGAGATGCTTAGTGAAAAATATCCTGTGTGCCCAACTACAAAACGATGACATCTGTAGCATCTAGAGTGCCATATGGTTCAAATGACCCTCAAACTGAAAAGATGTGTTCACTCTAGGGAGAGACAAGTCTACATCAAATCCTTGTTAAAGCGTGTACACACAAACACACACACACCTGGGAAGCTACATTAGTAAGGACCTTAGACGCAGGGGTTTTCATACTAACATGTTAGCTGTTTGTACATGTTATTTTAATGAGACATACATATTTCAAGGTGTTGTTTTTATTTTATAGGCTATAATGTGTGTGTGTTATATATATATAATGAGCTAGTGTTATATTGTTATTTTATACAATGTTATATAATTATATACAACATGTATATTTTTAATAATACACAGTATATCATAGTATTTTTTTCTAAACTGAGGAAAAAACGACCTCATACAGTGAAAACAAATATGAGTCCTGTACATATGAATAATTCTGGTGGTGAACTGAGGGAGACAAATGCATTTCATGAACGTTTGCTTTAGTGGTAGAAGCTGAAGGACGTGGTTTCACCCTTGTGAAGTCCATCAGATCCACTTGAGCAGGAAAGCCGAGGTAAATCTGAAAGCCAGTGACGGATACAACGTTCTTCTCAGCGATTTGGTGAAAGCTTAGCTTTTACGTTTGGGAAAAGGGACGGGAATTGATTCAGTCACTTGTTCTGCCGCATTGACCACCACACTGCTGGCTTTTTTCTCTCAGCCACTGCAATCAATGTTAGCATATGTAAAGATCTTGCTGAGAGTCGGTTATCCCAGCCTGTTCCTCCAGGAGACGCAGATCTGTCATTGATAAACTGGCTGTTGAAAACACAGAGACAATTATTTGCTAATACTGTCTCGCTAGATTTGTGAACAGTAAACTCGATAACAAACACACAGCATGCCTGCAGACTGGGTTTGGGAAAACACGTATTGTGTGTCCACCCACAGTTACAGGCCGTGGGCCGGCCGTGTGTGTGTGTTTGCAGCTCTGAATTGCATGCGTGTGTGTCACTTCATATGTGGCTGTGTGTTTACTGTCAGTCATGCTGATGAATGGTTTGGCGCGTGAAGGGCAGGAAACCGCTTTGATGCTCCATGACAGTTTAATTTGAGGGAATCCAAAAAATCGGGCAATCAGACTCACAGATCCCATCGCTTTGTTTGTTTTCCATTTCAAACGTGTGAGTGGATGAGCTTGATTCATTGTGTGAAATTGTACGGATGGTAAAATGCTAAGACGTTGTAAAATGAATGTTTTATTTCCTTTTATTTTTGAAGTGGCAGTTTTAGGGTTGCTGTCAGTCACGAGTTCGATTTTATTAGTGATTTTAGATACATGCATGTTGTTGAAACTGTTTTAAATGATGTTCGTCTTTTGCTGTGAGACAGCTGCAGATTGGAGCTGTATTTTCATGCTTATTGTCTAGACAGGAAACATCTAGCGTTTTTGGTGGTGTTACAAACATGGCTGCCGAATTACTGACTTGCCTTGAAGGGACTTTGATTTATACGTCTCTATTGCACTCTGTAAATCGACATTCAGCAGTGCAGAAAACAAATCTGCTGAGCCAGCAAAAACACAGCAATGAGGAGTAGTTTGCCAAACTTTACATTTAGCCTATAGGTAAACTATGCATTGTTCTCTGATGGTACCCAGCTGACAGGGAACGTTTTCAGAATGTTGTCTAATGTTCTTTCAGTGTAATCAGACACGTTCTTACAGTAACATTGGTGGAATTGTTTTTGAATGTTGTTAGGAATGATTTAAAAACTTGTGAGGAAAAAAATGGTTTAAAAAAAGTGAAAAAAATGTTTGAATAGTGTTTTTGTATCCAAGCAATACATTTTAGAAAATGTGTAATGTTTTGAACATTGATAGATTTTATTTGGAATATCTTTTAGTGTTTATGTTACTAATAAAAACATTAAGGACATGTTCTTTTAACCTTAAATTATTAGCATCAAGACTTTCTGCCTTTGAAATGTGCTTAAACAATTCCTACTTTACATTTATAGCCTTAAGATAATATGCTAAAAACACCAGCTTGGTCTAAGCTGGTTTGAGGGTGAGTATTGGTCTAACTGGTGGGACTGACCTAGCCGTATTGCTAGTCAGTAACTGATCAATAAGCTTGAGTTTAAAGCAGACGTACGGTCTTTGTATACCACACACGATAAACAGAGGGCTTCAATTCATGAGCCGAACAAATTTGTGAGCAAATCATTTGTATTCATGCTCTTTTATAAAGGCTTTCAGTGTTTGTAGGGTTTTATTGAGAATCACGAAGCCTGGATGAGTTTCATCAAGTGTATTCAGTGTTTGCGACTCATAATTTAGTCATTTTCATGCGAGAATTTTTTGTAACGCCAAAACTCAGATGAAAGATGAAGCCTCAATTTTCTGTCTGCAGATGAAACATGAATTCTCAAGAGAAGCGTTCGTACTTCATCGCTGCATTAATTCTTCATGTATGGCCTCTCTCTTGGAGCGTAGGCAGTCTTTTATAATACTAGACAAGGCTCTTCCCTAGCTAGCATACTTGGGATTGTCTTATTGATTATCGCATTGACATGTTCAGCACAAACATTAAGACTGAACATAAAAGATGAAGTTGTGCTTGTTTTTTTTTTTGCTTGAAAGTGCTTGTGAAGGATTTAGTATTTTGTGCATAAATGCTAAATTCCAAAATTACAAAGAGCACCCATAGTTTGAAATGAAATTGATTTCATCAAAGACTGTTGTACTTGGAAATTGAGTACAAAACCTTTCCACATAACTGTTAACACAGCTGGGATCACTCACTCACACATAGCACCCGATTAGCATAATCTGTTCTGTGGGAAAAAAATCCAACCTTTGTACTATCAGCAGTCGTGCATATCTCATTCTGCTATTAGTGCATCACTCATGATAATAGTAGCGATTTTCATTGAGGGGAAAAAAGATAAAAGATCAAATGAGGTACACCATTAATCACACCCAAAAAGCCATGCAGGTGCATGCGCTCATCGCTGTTCATTTCTCAGTTTGTCGCATGTTTTCCAGATTTATTTGACTGCAGCATTAACAAAGATCATGTTGATTTCTGCTGCAATGTTTATAGTTATTTGGCTAATGGTTTAATGCTTTGTTTTTTAAAGGAACAGTGTGCCTAAAATGTGAATTCTTTTATCATTACCTGTTAAGTTATTCTATACCCTGAAGCTGAAACGGTTGAGCATGCGCCTGAAATATCAAGGTCGTGCGTTTCCCAGGAAACACTGGGAATATATGTGTATATATATATATGTATGCTTTGAATGCACCGTTGCTTTGGATAACTGTGTCTGCCAACTGCATAAATGTAAATGCAAACAAGTATGACCTACTGTCTTATGTGAAACTCCCCCTTACAGAAAAGACACATGATTTTTATGTGCAAAAACATGCGATTACGTGAAAACGTTTCACAGCACGTGATTCCATTGGCTTCCCATTGACAAGGTATTCACATGAAAATGGTCCGCACACTGTACATCTGATCACGTGTTTTTGCACACGTGAAATGCATGCGTCTTTCCTGTCAGCGACACAAGGAGGCGTAAGACGGCGTGTTAGTCATCAGTCATGTCCAGTCCTCGTTCACTTCCATTGTATTCCATGACATGAGAGTGAGTGAAGATGATGACAGAATGTTCCTTTCGGTTGTACAGCTGAAGTAACTACAGTCGGTGGCATTTAATAAAATCTCACTGTAGGGTTTGATTGATGTTTCACTGCTAAGTGAGCTTCGGGTGTGATTTTCTAAGAGTTAGTTTGAAGCGTAACTCAATTCAGCAACAGTCCGAAAAGGGCATTTTTCCCTTTTTTTTTTTTTAAGAAAGTTTGGACTTTCAGTTTTGAGCGGCCCATATCTGTCAGACATAACAAAGTTAGACTTGAGAGCTAAGGCCTCGAAGCTTTTGAAGAATTTCTTTCATCCTGCCATTAGGCGTATACAGATCACGGTCTTGGCAGACCGACAGGCTCATTGCCATTTCATTTTGGTGTGAAGTTAGTATTACTACATTCTGGCCCTATATATGTGGAGCATAAAGTGTTCTGCCCCGGCACATATTTGTTCTGTGTTAAGCTGACATATACTCTGCTGCGTTCTGACATTTATATTGCCACAGGGAGCCACTTTTCCCCAGGCCCAGAGATGTATGTGTTTATTTAGAGTTATTTAAAGCTGTTTTCTTAGAGAAACTTTTGAGTACTGTTATTTAGATTGGTGTATTTAGCATGCGCTTGTCGCTTGAATTCGTAAATACAGATTTTGATGATTATCGCTACTTTGAAAATACTTTGACCTGTTTTGTAAACCAAACAATGGTTTCTTTTGAGCGTATACCTCTGATTAACTAATTATCATTGAATGGCGTTTAATTAGACGTCTTATTTAGACAAGTGCAGAAAGTACAATTAAAAACTTGTGGTTAACTGATTAGCATATATTTTCTTACTAGTTGTTCATCAAAACCGGATTACATTATAAGTGTGTGATGAATGCATTAGGATTTAAATGACGAACAACAGTATACAATTATGCATACAATTAATTCTAGATTATACAATTATATTAATAGTAGTCAATTTGAAGCAGTTAGATTCATGGGAGCATGTCATTTATTATATTTCTAGGCTGAGTCCCTGAGTGTATCAGATGGGCAGGTTATGGTGGTCCAATAGTTGGGGATTCTTTATATCTAGGGCACAGAATAAATACATACAGTATGCAGGAAGTAGACTCCTAAGGGATCTCGATAGGAACCGGGCATGTCAAGGATGTAGTATGCAGATTCACAGAGCACTGAAACTGTATTTTTAGGGACCCTGGCATTTCTTGTTGAAGTCTATTTTGCTCTCCTCTATATAAGCTGCCAGCACAAAGGTAAGCTGTGATTTTAAATCAGAGCCCTGCAGTGTCACTTATTTGATGTCCTGCGAGAGTTGGGCTTCAAAGCTGATACTGTTAGATGGTGAAATTCTGGGGCATAGCTGAGCAATGGCTGAGTCAGAAGGGGCTGTGGACTTTTTTGGGGCGACAACTTCTATTGGATGGTTTGAGGGTGAGAACGAAATCTTGGGAGACTTAAAAGACAAAATAGAGAAACCTGTGGGTTTTTTTTTTTGTTTTTTTTGCTCAGTAGCATGTAGACCTTTTGAAAGATGTAAAAGTGATGACTGTTCCTTTAAGATGCATATTTGGGATCATTATGCAGCTGTCAGACAATCAGGACTTGCCCTCAACAAATATAAGACATTTTTTCAAGTATTTTAGGCTTGATGCTTCTTGTTTTACATTTTCAGTGTCTGTTTCATTTTGCTGTAGCTTGTGATTAGAAATGTCTGCGTAAGCAACAAAAATAAATGTTTCACAATTGTGCATTAAGACACTTTAAATGACTCTTTTTAACAGCCTCTTAGCGTCCGATGTGTCTTGAATTTGCTCGTATCAGATTATTTGTTGGACCCTAACAGCCTGCTGAAATGTCATTTTGACATTTTTCATCAGCGGAAAAGTTAAAAGAACTCCAACGCGGATATTGAGTTTCCTTTTTGCAAGGAAGTCGTGCTTTACATGAAAACAGTGTTTGTCTGTTTTTTTCTTCTGGCCGCAGCAAACACGCGCAGCTGTTGTTACCAAACCATCGGTTGCGGTTTAGCGCTAGCAAGCTTCAGCGACTCATTACAGGTGACAGATTTTCACAGACACCACTCTGGGCACTCAGCGCTGGTTTTTACTCATTTATAAAGTTCTCCCTCGCAGACTGCTGCATTATTTACCGCATCTGTCTCACGGCAATACAAATTGTATCTCTCTTGCCCAGGAGTGGCTTCCTCTCAAAGCAGCGTTTGGGTGTCATTTTGGCAAATGTTCCCTTAGTCTTCATCCGCCACAGCTGGAAAGCGAAGGGTGCCAAAAAACCCAGTTAATTTTCCTGATACTTGTGTGAAACCCTCTATTGCTGGGTTTCGGTTCACAGAGAAAGGCGTAGTTGTACAGAACTTGCCCTTTTGTTTTGACTTGGCGACGCGACTCCTGGCTACACGGGTCACAGACTGAGGGTGGGTGAGATGGTCACCCTGTTCAAATTAAAGGTTTAGGAGCAGTGACATATGTTTGGGTGTGTGTTTGAGTGTTGCACTGCCGCTGGTGTGTGCGCTGGTGTATGTTGGTGCCGGCGCTGTGACACGCATTAGGGATGCGGTTGTGTTGCGGGCCTGCAGGGACATGCATGTGCAAAACGCCACGTTGAATCACTGTCTAATCCAATAACACCAGCATGTGCAGTCATCGGGATGCCCACAGTGAGGGAGAGAGAGAAAGAGAGGGAGTGACAGACAGGGAGAGGGAGGGAGAGAGATTTTGCAATTACTTTACAATAGGTGTCTCAAAGCATGACATCATTCTATAAACAAGTGTAATAAAATACTTCAAAACTCAATAAAAACAAATAAACTCAGAATGCAGTCATGTGCAGCTAAGCGCTTTACAAAGACAAGTTTCATTTTTTAAAGTGTTAGTTGCATGCATTTATTCATAAGATTTTAAATCAATAACAATTCCTGATTTGATCTGTAAAAACAGGGACCAGCTTGTGTCCTCTCTTCTGTTCCGTTTTATTTCTTTTGGTGATACAGCGAATTTGCCTCGTCTCCCAATGACGTTTGAGAATTGATATGCAAACTATTCCTTGTGACTATAAACAAAACCAAAGGCAAAGTATTGTTTTGTAATAGTCACCTCTAAAGAATTTATAGGTAGAAACAAAAGCAAAACTACTGTGGCACCGTGGAGAATTCTCCATTGAAGATCACAGGCTTTTAGAGAGAGAGATGAAATTCATGGAAGCAGTGTTTTGTTTGTTTGTGTACATAGGGTGTGTGTGTGTGTGTGTGTGCTGCTGCTATGTCCTCTGGGTCTGTGTACTCTGTCTCAGAGGTTATGCTCATGGGTTTAGATTTATATATCTAGACTTGTTTGTCATGTTTTTCTACACGTTGTGCCAGTCCTGAGTGGATCAGCGCACAGAAAATCTTCTAGAACATCATTTAACCATTTAGAGTTTACATGTGTCACACTTTTTTTTTACTTGTGTCACACTTTTGATTAATTAATCCTCTTTAAATCATACTCTGCTCAAGAACAGCCCACTTACCCAGAATGATTGACAGATCAAGCGACCAACCACAAGTGTGATTTGTTAGGGCGTGTTTATCCTAATTAATCAGTTAAGCTGATTTCTGCAATAGACATTTTGATGTAGACAAGCAACTTTTGGAAAACATCAGAAAACGCAGCACGTTCGTAGAGCGTTTCGAAAGGAAAATGGTGTTTTAGATTCATTCCGATAAATGTGTATGTAGCCTCAGACTGTAAAATCTGTTGTTGATGGCCTAAACCACCTACTGCACATTCGTTCACACCACATGTGTAAAAAACAGTGTGAAGCTGCCTTTTGATCTGGAACAGTGAAACAGAAATGCTACAGTATACACTGGAGTCTTTTTCTCATTTCCTGTAAACAGAGGGATGGGGCTGATTTCTCAGGTCCATTAAGCTGTGCTGGTTCTGTTGGGGTTTTAGAGCACTGTTCAGTATGCAGACTCATACAGCTCTCCTCTTTCTAACTGTGCAGAAGGGCTTCTGAGAAGAGAGATGCGTTTCTTTTGTTTCAGCTCTGATTTCATGTGGATAATCGGTCACTTCTCTCCAAGAATGTTATATATTGTTAAAATAAGCTACAGGGTGGATAGCTTAAACGAATTGTACATTTTTGCGTGTGGAAGACGCTTTTAACCAAAGCAGGAAAATTGTATACCAGTGCATTCGAGGTATAATTTATCAGTACATGTTCTCTCTGGAAATCGAACCCACAACCTTTGCGTTGCCAGCGTAATGCTCTACCAATTAAACTCTACAGGAACACAAAATAAGTCGATTGATCCGTATTGTGTAATTAGGCTGTTTTGGTGTTAACACCACCCGGATCAGAAACGTTCAGTGTTTAATTAAGACGCTTTCTTGTTTTTTTAAAAAAACGTTGGACCGGGTCTACAACTAACAATTGGAACAGAATGCAGGGGTCTCAAGGTGTGTTCATTTTTAACTGAACATGCTGTCATTAAAGATTTTTATAAACAAAAAGCTTGTGTGTGCATAGCTGGGGCGCTGTTGCTTTAAAAGGAATGAATTTAAAGGCTTGATCTCTCAAAGAGAGACTTTACCGCCCAGACTGTCTCGCATTAAAGCACACACTCTGTTAGCATCCTAATTAACGCCCTGCCAAAATATCTAATCTAATGACACAATTACTATTAAAACCTAAAACTAATTAACCTTCTTAATAGACTGTTTGTTTGTTGGATGACTAGTTGACCCTCGTGACCTGCGTAGTTTTGATGTTGGCATGATAAGCTGCCATTCAGTCTGTTTACTTCCTGTTTACATTCCCTCAGGTCCACAGCTTTATCTCATTCCAGAAAAAGCGGCATGTTACTATCATGTTTGTTTTGCGTTTGTTGACCGCAGCCGCCCGCACAAATTCACAGAACTGAAAGTTCCACAAGTGTTTTCAAAGGAATATAAATTTGCTCTCTGCCATATGTCTGCTGTGTTGCCTTTGCGACAGGTTAGAAAGAGAGAAACAGACATATAATGGACTGTTAGTTATCAAAACGCCCCATTTGTGTGAGTCATTTTGGGGGTCAATGGGGGTCATGCTATAGAGAAGAGCAATGATTGGATCATTTTGTCTAAACGTACAGCTTTAAAGCAACCTTGAGCAGAGCTGAACTGAAAACACATTTCGGTTATGATAAATGAACGATTGTGTGTTTTTGAACATTGAATAAATGGACGCTTTAAGCACACAGAATGGCGCTGATATTAAAGCATGCTGTTCAAAATATTAGAGTAGCTTTAGTCAATTATCACAAAAGAACAATTTACCAGCTCCACAGAGGAATAAGGAAACCGTGGCAACGCACGCAGAAACATTGACAAAAGGGAACAATGGTCATTAGATTGCAAAACTGTCTTCCTGTTTATGAAATGATTCTCAAAGGCATCTCATGAATAAAATTCTTCCTTGTTGCAGCTTTTTGAGAGATTGAATTATACCCGGTTCACATTCAGATGTGAGGTTCATTTATCAAAACATAACTGTTCCGCATATCTATTCTTGTGTATTGTCATTTTACTTTCATGAACACCAGACTGAGTTTGAGTCTTTGTTTATGAATGTTAAAATGGCACTTTTGCAATGTTGAGACAATGTCATCAAAGACAATTAGATTCTTTTAGGAAATCATCTGTTCTCATTTACACCTGCAGTCCCTTTTATAAACACTTGCATGTTTGCTCTGTTCCAAAAGCTAGTGTGCTGTTTACACAGGTAGTATTTTAAGGCATAGTCACAAAACAAAGCTTGTGTGTAAGATAGGTGTCTAATTGTGCTGAGTCATGAGAAACCCTTTCAGCCCAATTGCAGCATCACATATCTTTCACAGAAAAGGCAATCCCAGAATGCATTGCGGTGAGCTCAATGAAAAATAAATCTAATATAGAATAGTTTGGTGTACTGTATTTTAATCTGTTATATATTACATGCTGCTCTGGAATACTTGATTCTGATTGGCCAGTTAATTTCCTGATAGCAACCATCTAAAACTAGTAACACAAGGTCATGTGTGTACTACAAGTCATTTTGACCTTACAAATTGTTAACTTAAATGTAAATATGTCTAATCAATAACATATTTGAGATTTTGTTTACAAATGATTGAACCAAATTTCCAGTTTGTCTTGTTTGAATGTCACGTCTTGGCCTAAAGGCAATAAGAAATGTTTTTCTTTGGTTTGTATTTGTTACAAATGAACTAATGAAACATTTTGTGTCCAAAAAATAGCTGTGTAGTATAATCTTCATATGGAATCCTAATCACACTTCTATGGTTTATTCTCTGATAATGTACCGTGGCTGTACGTTATTCTTCATCTGTATGTATTTTAATGTGCATTAAAGGAATATGCTGTTAGCTTGGAGAAATGCAAACACGCAACTATTAAAATCGGTTGTGTCTCCTGTGTGTTGCTCTATTATTTATGTGAGCTGCTGCTTTTCTAGAGCGTTCTAGATCAGTCACTCTTGAGTTTACATGACCATCAGAAGGCAGCTGTTTTTGTGGACAGTAGAAAGCCAGGCAAAGTACTAGGGTTTAAAACAGTCTGTAAAAGACACACACACACACACACACAAAAGTGAAACTACAGTGCAGGAGATTTGCATTTTAAAAAACTATTAATTATAAATTGAATTGGAATTGGCAGGATCTCTGTTAAACCGCCTTATGTCACACTTTTTTCATCTTCTCTATGTTTGGTTAAAATGATCAGTCTTTAAAAGGCAGACGCAAGGTTCATCTTTGGGGAGTAAACCAAGAAACCAATTGGAATAGTAAATGCCGCAGACCATCAAAGTTTCATCGGACGCAGCCTTACGGATTCAATTGGTTTCTTTCACAGGGAGCACGCAATTTCTCTCCCAAGCAAGATCTATTAGACTTGAAACAAATTTTCAATACCTAAGTTGTTTGGTGCAGTAGGATAATAAAAGCGATACTGTAAGAGGGCTCGGATTCCTACTGTGGAAGATTTAGGGGGAACGTCGGATGCGTCAAAGCCGAATCAAAGAGAATTCCGAGAGTGTCTTTGGCCAACTGAGTCTGGAGCATCTTAATGAAAATCAGTGTTGAAACGGACCAACAGAGAAAGAAAAAAAGGGGATTTTTAAAAAGGGAGGGGCGCTGGAGTGAGTGAGGGAGGGATGGAGGAGACAAATAGACTTTCTTAACTTGGAAAGAGATAGAGCTACCTTTCAGCGTAAGAGGGATTTATGGCCCAATGAACGGGCTCTCTGGGGAAGATCCATCCATAGAACTGTGGACCCAAAGAAAGAGGCGGGTCAGCTGGACGTCGATAAGTCACTCGGGGCCCAGAGTGTGTATGTGTGAGTGTATGTGTGTGTTTGTGGTGTGTGTGTGTGTGGGGAGATAGCTGCTGGTCACTGGAATATATGCTTTTTACTGACACAATTCTGGCCTCTCCAAATAACTAATAGATCTCTGCCTGCCTGTCTGTCTGTCTGTCTCTATCAATCTGTCTGTCTGCCTGCCTTTCTGTCTGCTCCTTATATACGTCTGTCTTGTGTCCACGTCTATTCATCTGTTTGTCTTTTGTCCATCATTTGTCTGTCTGTGTATCTTTTTGTTTATCTGTCTTGCTGTATGTATTGATTTTTTTAAAGGGTGGCTGTGGGAATAATGACAAACAAATCACAGGTAAGAATGCCTGACCCCTACTGGCTAAAAACGGTCGGTGCATTATGTTGCCCATCGGCAGATGTCTTCCCTGGACATTTTTGCCTCACACATCTCTCGCCAGCACCAGCTGGGCCTCTTAGACTCTCCAAAGACCACGATATGAGAGAACCCCTATCTGTCTGTGTTTGCTTCTATGAATGCTCTGTACATCTGATTGTGTACACATTTTGCTGTGTGTTTATTCTAGACTGTGAGACACTCAGCGGGTACAGCCAGGCTTTTCAAGTTCGAGGTCTTGTTTCTAATCTGGAGCATTTCCACTGTATTTCTCTCTCTCTCTCTCTCTCTGTCCCTCTCTCTCTCTCTCTGTCCCTCTCTCTCTCTCTGTCCCTCTCTCTCTGTCTCTCTGTCTCTTTCTCTCTCTGTCTCTCTCTCTCTGTCCCTCTCTCTGTCCCTCTCTCTCTCTCTCTGTCCTGCTGCAGGAAAGCCCTCATTCAAAAGAGCTACCCTGCCTTGCTCTTTCTTAATTCAGGAGAGAGATAATCCTTAGTGACAGGCATCTATTACCGTGGCTGTGACAATCTGTCACTCACAGGCGCCATGGTAACGGCACTCTCTGAAGATGCATTAGAGAAAGAGGTCCTCCCAGCCCGAGTGCCCTCTCTGTGACATCATTACGAAGAGGGCGCTTTGATTAAGAGGTTTACATGCAAAAGTGACACGGTGAACTTAGGGGAGAGCGCTAATGCAGGGGTCACTGTCATACGAGGTAAGATCATTTGTCCAGCCAGCTGTCACAGAAAGACAGATAGATACATGGACAGATGGATAGTGTTTTGTTCACATATAAAGTATTAATGTTAGAATACAGTTATACAAAATATTCCAGCACAAAATCGATCAATTGTATGTTAATAAATAAATAAGGCTTGTATTTACAGTTTGCAAAGCATTTTCACCGGTAAATGTTCTGTCTTTTCTAGAGTATGTAAATGTGTGGGTATGTACGAATGTGGGTGGATCTCAGTTCTCAGTATCTCAAGTGTAATTGCAAAAAAAATTCTCATCTTTGAGCAGACAGGATCCGTTCCAATTTACCGCATGTAATTATGTTATTCTGGCGAGACTCGCCAGCAACGACGGATCCAGTTGAATTCAAGGTCAGCTACCCCACAGATTAAAAAATGACCAGTAAAAAAATGAGATTACAGCCATGTACAGACAGAGACATTAGCCCAACAGAGGAATGTCTTTAGTGCCCCAGTTTCTCAACTATTTTGTCAATTGTTCTAATAATTCTTTTATAGGATCATTTAAACGTTTGAAGTTAGTCACAAACATGTTTATTTGCTCCGACATATCTGTCAGTTCTGCGCATTTCAGTTCTGTTGGTTGCATTTGTTTGTGCAGATGAAGAGAGAGATTGAATACATTGGGAATATTTGCTTGTGGTTTCGTGCTGTTTATGTCTCTTCTGCTAAGACTCAAATGGATCCAGTATTGTGCCGTGATTCATTTTTGTGATGCCTGTTTTGTAGAGAATTTTATTGTGCTTTTCTTTTTGCATGTCAATTTGACTGGCTGTAATTCAGTGATGTGTGACAGTGTCTGATGTATTGTATACCTAGATAACATATTTTGGTTGTAAGAACGTTTCCCTAGCATTTTTTAATAAGTTACAAAATAGCTGAAATGCTAATTGGACTGTTTGACATCCAGTTTTGGAAAAATTGTATTTACATTATTGCTTGATTATACAACAATACTTTTTTATTCTGTAACTTTTTTTGATAATTTTTACAGAAAAAGTTTTTTGATAATTTTACAGAACGTTAGCCAATATTCTGAGAACGTTCTCTGTTAGTTGGGTAAACATTTACATATAGCATTTAAGTATTTACACTATTTGTAGTGTATTTTTTTACTAATCTGATGTACCCACCCTTTTCCTCTCTTTATTCTCTCCTGTGGTCTCTTTCTCGCCCTGTCAATCACTCTCGGACCCCCATGGTGCCCCTGGTGACAAAGGTACCACCATCTTTCTGTATTTCTCCTCAGATTCTCCTGTTCTTCTTATCTTATTAGCAGAGGTGCTGTTTGAGGTCGCCACACGTTTAATTGTCCTTGGCTCAGCAGAGTATCTGTCAATCAAATCCTGTCAGTCAGACACTCTCAGAGCGTGAGAGTGTCCGAACCCGCCCCAGGTTGCATCAGGGTGGGTGTGCGTTCACAGTCTAGTGCCCCCCAGAGGAACAGGTCTGATAAAGGTTCTTATTGATTGTTTGCAAAGGGATCTGCTTGAATGAGGGCTTTAACCTTCTTGTGTATTGTGTGGCAAATGATCTGTCTGTGGTTGGTTGGCTGTTCGTTGAATGTTCTTGTATAAAGTGACAAGACGTGTTGGGACACTCCCGGTTTCGTGAAGTGTGTCCTGTTATCTCTGCAATTCTCTTGAAATGTAAATATTTCAGTTTGGGCTTTAAGGCTCACCGATTTTAAAATGAACTATTCTCAATATACGTCTAGCTAATGTCTTTGGTATTGTTTGTAGTTCCCAGTGGGGTTACATTGCAGGAAAGGAGCGAGCTGATTTGCTGAAACTTGTTTTATAACATCTTTCAGCAAATCAGATCACGATGTATCTGGTTGCTATAACAATAACTCCATGTGCATGATGTTGCTGCCCGTTGTCCTCGCAATACAGATTCCTGGTATCTTGGAGACATGCCTGAGGAAAGAAGAAAGGATTCCAGGAAAAGGTTGGAACAAAGTCTTAAATTAAATATATGACACCAACAGCACTTGAGGAACAATAGCATAGCGCTAATGCTATAGATTTAATGTTTGCTGTGTCTTCTGTGAATTCCTAAAATTAATGTTTCATTGACGCATCAAAAATAGCTTAAGATGTCATGTAGCTAAATATGTCATGATTAATTTAAGGCCGTTTGCATTGTTTTGTCATTAGTACAGGCTTGCAGCTAACCCATGTGTCCTGATTTGAGAAATTGTGCTCGCCCTCCTCCTGCACTACAGGCTGTAGCGTTACCAGTGTCCCAGTGTCCCTGCTGTTCAGAGGAAGCCAGCAGTGTGTCTGTGAGACATGAGCTCTATGGGGGATTTAACTGTGTTGCATGTGCTTTCTCCCCAGAACTGCTGCTGGCTGGATTACCCCAGGAAATCTCTCATTCCTTGTCTTTCTTTCTTTCTTTCTTTTTGGCTTGCTTTCTTTTTTTCTTTCTGACTGTGTCTGTCTGTGTGTCTGTCTTTACTGTTTTCTGTTTGTCCGTCTGTCTTTTTTCTTTCTGTTTGTTCTGTTTGTATATGTGTCTTTCTTACTACATACTTTCATCTCTTTACCCCTGTCCTGCCTCCCTCTATAACCCAGCTGGATTGTTTTTCATCAAAAACAGTTTTTTCTTCCCTGTCTGTTCACACATGCAGATGAAAACACACACACACACACACACACACACACACACACACACACTGGATGTTTGTCTAGGCTTATGCAGACGTACAAGATGGAAGTGAAAAGAAACTAGTATCATTCACACACACAGACACACAGCAGAAAACACACATGTAGGAAAAGTACACACACACACACACACTGCAGCCTCTTAGTAAAGCAGGCGCATCAGTTTTCAGAGCAGAGCTTTCTCTTCCACCCCTCCCTGCTCACCCACACACACTCGCTCTTTCTCTCTCCCTCCTCTTTTGCTCTCTCTCCATCGCACATTCTATTGCTTGCTCCCTCTCTCTCTCCCTCTCTCTCTCTCTCTCTCTCTCTCTCTCTCTCTCTCTCTCTTTCGTTTCCGCTCTCCCTCTCTTTTCTTGCACTCTGTATGCCTGTGTTTCTGCCAAGGTCTGAGTCTCTCAGTGTGGGAATGTAGCAAGCCAGAGACAGGACTGCCTTTCAATTCTGGTGCAATGATGGATGCGGGGCAGAGGCTCGGATGTGCGCTGACAGAAGGGGAGAACTGAGGGCAGGGATTGGAAAGGGATCACATGGATTTTACCCTCCCGGTTGTCTCTGCCTGATCACGGTGCATCGTTTGATTACCGGCTGCCCGTGTCCACCAAAGCACAGCTGGAGAGACGAGGGGAAGATTTGAGCGGCGTAGCCGGAGAAGAAGTGCCACGTCGGGGGAGAAACAGACGCAGAGCCATCCCTTAAGCGGAGCAGTGCCTCTGCCGCTACCTGAGCTTCCCCACACGCGCACACACACTCGCGCACGCATACAGAGGCAGGGCTGCGCCAGCCGCGACGAGCGATGCGTTAATGCAGCTGTGAGAGGAGATCTGCAGCAGGGAGCTGTCCTTGTTCAGACGCTCGGTGATTTACAAGGAAAAATTTGACTCCGGACGAAACCCAACAGATCTACCCACAAACTTCATTTTTGTTCTGTTTTTTTGCCTCTATATGGAGCATCTTGGGAATTACCATCGGAAGCTGAACTAAACAGAGGCTTGATACCAGAACCTGTTCTTCCCCCCCCACCCCTAAACCGAGTCCTGTTTGGTTCCTGAGTGTGTGCGTGTGTATTTGCGTGTACGTGACTATTGGTGTTTTTGGGCTTGGGTTTGTTGTGCTGTAATTTATAGGATTAATATATATATGTGTTCACGTTTAGGCTGATGTTCATGCTGTACTATTCATGTGAGCAGTCAGTATTGCATGTATCTGTATTTGTGGATGTGTGTTAAATGAATATTAATGAGATGCCCAGTTTTGGCTCCCTCCCCAGCTCCCCCCACTGCTTGCACTGCTTCCTGGCTGGGCCCTGAATCCCAGAAGCATGAGTGAGAGAACGGCACTAGGGGCCACCATGGAGACCATGACCCTGGAGGAGCCCGGGGCCGAACAAGCCTCTCCCCGGGCCCCAGGGCCCCTCCGCTGTGGCCCCTGTGCAGTGTGGCCCCGCCAGCAAACGTGGCTCTGCGTTGTGCCCCTGTTGATGGGCTTTGTGGGCCTGGGCCTCAGCCTGATGCTTCTTAAATGGATTGTGGTGGGTTCGGTGCAGGATTACGTCCCAACTGATCTGGTGGACGCCAATCGCGTTGGACAGGACCCTATTTTCTTATCTAAACCCAGTGCCCTACCCAAGGGCTCCGATGGCGCCACATCTCCCACTTCCTTCGTTCCCTCAGTGACCCCCGGTTCGGCCACCCGGGCGTCTGAGGGCACGGGAACGGTGCAAAGGACTCGAATTGGGCAGTCCTCCAACCACACGGCCAGCAGCAGTAGCAGCAGTGGAGGAGGTGGAGGGGCATTAGGGGGAGGCTCGGGCAACAGAGCCCCACACCTGCATAACAGAGTGGGAACGCGAGTGACCAACACCACCACTAGGGCCACCAACCCCGCCCCACCAGGAGGAAAGGAGGTGACCCCACGCAGCACCACTGTCCGAAAACCCAACGGTGAGGTTGGAAACCGAAACGCATCTCCATCCACCCGGGCTGGGCCGCCAAGTACCACCGCTACGAGCACCGCATCGACCACTACGCTGAGCATGACCACCACCCAAGCCGCCCACCCGACCTCCACCCTTGCGTCTCCCTCAAAGCCCGGCCAGCGCTGGAATCACGGACGCTCCTCCAAGAGCCCGTCCACCAAGCCTACTCGGCCACACCATCGGTTCAGGACACGTAAGTGTGCTTATCCAAACATTTTGATCTAATTTTAGCATGGATGTTCTGTATATGCTTGTGTGCACGTGACCATCAAATGCGTCCTACCATCTGTGATTGTCCAATACGACCAAGACGTGATGGAATTAACACAGTTTAGCCACATGTTGTTAGCTTTGCTTATTTTGCCTGCTTATAATTACACCCCCCATTTTCCACCCAGCAAAACAAACTTCTTGTTCACCAGAGTAGATGCACATTGCAGCTCTCTGCTCAGGATTACAAAAGAGGCAACCAAGCAGTCTAATAATGCTCATGCTGCTGAGTTCATTAGTTCTGCATGGTAATGAGAGAGCATGTTTTCCTTCATTTTTATCGGCTCTGCGTAACATAGACGCAGACCTGCCCGCTTCCTCTTTGTGTTTCAGGAATAATGACTCCCAACGTAGCTTTTTTTGCTGTAGCATTAGCATTTTTTCTGTTTGAAACCGGTCTGGTGTATCTTTAGAGAGAGATTCCGTCTGATCTAGAGCTGGCTCATCGCTAACAGATGCAGAGGGTGAGGGAGGGCTGGAGAGACAGCGACAGAAAGCAATAGAGGAAGTGTATAGCTGGAGAGGGCGCAGCTCTCGTTCCTGTCAGTGGAGATCAGGTCACAGGGTGGAGATTCCATTTAGATAAGTAAAGATATGAGTACTGCAGTAGGTAGACTTGAGGCAGTGGCTGTACGCAGTGACACTCGCCACGCACACATACACACGCTAGAGCGAAGTGAATCTGGTTTGTGTTGGTTTTTCCATTTTGTAAATGTAAAAGGGGCGTTTACATGGTAACGTACGTGTGTGCGTGTGACTTCATGCATGTTGATGTATGTTTGAATGGTAATAATTTATTCATTCATGAATCTGAGTTGCGGCTGAAAGATTATGACGTTCACACACCACACAGGTTTGTTTCGTGTTGAAGTGGAATGGAAAAAACATTATTTTTTAATTCTACCAAATATGCCCAAAAAGAGAAATAGGCTTATATTTATGTGCACTGCAATGGGAAATTTGCATTAGTCTGCATGCTAATTCGATGTATTCCTCTAATCAAATCCGGAACGCTGTTTATTTATAAAGCAAGGTGTTAAAAGCAGGCCATCAATTTTGTGTGTCAGCACCAATTAACCAGCGTGGAGTTTGAATGTCATCCAGCCCAGGGACTTTAAACATCCAATCAGAACGAGAGAACGATAGCATAGATAGCTTTAATGTATTTTCACGTTACTGCTCCCACTTACTGCTCAATAATTGTATCTCGGAGATCACAGAAAGGTTTATGGCAAAAAGCAATCTATGCAGTTAACCTTCCTTTGTATGTTTTATGGGGAAAACAAGCCGAAAGCTGCATCTATATGCCCCAGGGTGACAATCTCATCATGGCTGACTTTTATCGAATATTTTTTGTACAGTTTTGTGTGAATATGTAAGCTGCATCCAACACTCTAGTCAACAGCAATAACATGGCAAACTGCTTGTGTAAAGAGAGGCTTATATATAATTTAATATAACACATTCTCTGTTTCTCAGTGTACTGAATTTTCTCTCCAGCTGAAAGGCCCTCGAGCGAATACTGATAAGGGAGGGGTGAGGGGCCAAAGTGGGGCCCTGAACCTGGGGGCAAAAAAAAAGAAACAACCATTAATATGGACGTAGGAGTTCTTGCAAACCACATGGCTGTCGTTTTCATTTATAAATTTGTTGGCAGTGTCTGTGCTCTGGTCTTTGGCAGGCGGGCCAGAGAGCAATGGACAGAAAGCCTAGGTCTTTATGACAAATTACTGCATTAATGCGCTTCTGAATTGAGTGAACACCCCACAAGGCTATCGGCTGGAATATTTTCTTCATATTGTAGGAACATGACATGGGACTTTGGTGGAGATGGTTGGAGCACATATTTGGTTTTTGGAATAGATCTTTATCAGAGAAGGTTGTGTTGTTAGACCAGGCAGAATTTATTTTGTGAGCAGAATTGGCAAATGGGAATTGAATAGTATATTGTAGGTTGGATTTTGTTTGCGTTCTGCTGGGGAATAAGGGAATGAAAATCAATGTTTTAAAGTATTGCCATGTTTTATCTTATGATATGGTATCTATATTTATATATAACATTGTCAAGAGTCAATATTTTAGTTATATTTTTTACATGAATGTCTTTTGAAAAACGTAAGTTTGTATGAGGGCGAATCACACTGTAGCATTCATTTATAATTCAGAACAGCCTGACTGTATATAAATGTGCAAAGCATTTGTATTAATGTAGGGATATGAGAAACAAATCAATTTAAAATTGTAATATACACTACTGGTCAAGTGTTAGGATTGCTTACTCATTTCTCACTCATTTATCATGTAAAAGATATTTTCTTAATATTAAAATAATGGTGAAAAAAAATCCAAACTTTGCTGTATATTAGCATTTTTAAAGTAAATATTAGTATGTTTACCTTTTTATCTCCTTTTTTGTTTGTTTTGTAGAAATTTTTATGACATTTTTGTTTTGTAATGGCTAATTACCTGATAATAGTATGTTACCACAATAATATTTTGTCTGTAAAGCTGTCCTATTGAAGTGCATGCCTATAGATTATACGATTATATGGTTTCTCAGATCATTCGATGAACTTTATTGTTGATCAGTATTGTATATGATGATTTTGAATAACTTTATTTACACAGAACAGCGTGTACCATGACCCACTTATTGATATAAAATTGACTTTTCAATTGCCTGCTGGTTTCCGCCTCTAGTTCTGCTCTGCTGTGTTAGGTAATGCTTCATTTGTACAAAATAAAATGCATTCCTGCTTTAACTTTTTTTTTGAAGATGTTCTAGGCGATGATTGTCACGTGCGTTTCATGTTCAACACATTCATTTTGATGAAGGTAAAATTATCTCTGTGAGAAATGGTTTCATGTTTCTATAGGAGTCTAATTGAATCACAGAGGCTCTAACATCATTCGAAAATCACCCCAATGAGAATGTATCTCTCATTCACATCTATATTATCACCTCTTTGTTCTGAAGGATGACACACGGCCATCCATTAGCCACTGCATTGAAATATGATCCAGTCTTGTCCTCGGCCTCAGACAGCATGTCAGCTTTTGTCTTTACATTTCAGACTCTAATATTATTCCTGATTCTCTCTCCTTCATCTCCACATCTCCATCTTTATTTATCTTTTCCTTGCTCTCGTCTGACTTTGCTGTATGTGTATGTGATTATCTCTGTGTCCTATCTGTGTTTGAAGTGGGGGGTGCGGTTGGTCAGGGGCCAAGCCTCATTACTTCCTGTGTAGAGAGTCTGTAGGCGGCTTCAGTTCTGTATGAGGCTGGCTATCTGCCTTTGGGGGGCGGGGCTGTTTTTTTTACCGACTGACGCATCATTGAGATTCCACGCACACCTTCCGCGGCACAGTCGGGAGCCGGCGTGGTTGAGCTGATTTTGTCAGGTACGAAAGGGAGACAGGAGTCGAGACGGGGACTGTGAGAGCACGGCAGCCCAAAGCCTGCAGAAAAAGTGGCAGGAAAATCACCGTCTAGCTGTTTAAATAGAAGGCTTGAGGAAAAGAGCAGCTCCGATGCAGTGATTAATAACTTTGACGCGCTAACATGTGGTACGTGTGCCAGTGTAGCATATATTTCAACCTCTGGAGCTCCGGTGGGGAAGGTGTACTGTAAAATCATACACTGGGATTAATGGTTAAAAAGTCAGAAATCCATTTAGTGGTGTCTCAGGGGAGGTCAGCGAGGGCTTTTGCCTGGGCCGAGAAAATCATAGATCCAGCTGCTACCGCCACACTGCTCTCCCTAGATACCAGCGGCAGGAAGGTCACATGATCGCCATTGACCAATCACAAGCCTGGAGGTTCTGTGAGTAAGAGACAAACCTCTGGGTGGTACTGGTCAGTCTTCTTGGAGAATTAATGATAATTCCCAGCCCATTCCAAAATAAAGTACCATACTTTGTTGCTTTTATCTCATAGATTAGATGAGTTTTTCTTTAAGATGTGATGTGACATTTTCAATGGACTTCAAGTTGTCCTCTTGGTCTGTGTGTAACTGTGCATTAACAAGCATTTCTCTCAGGAGTGGCCTTGTTTTGTTTGTGACATTTTAGTGTGCCGTGAGCACTAGACTCTCTCTTGACTACAGAGAGGGCGAGATTGATGCGCCCCGATCTGTAGCTGTAGTAAGTGGCAGCGAAGGCCATCTTAGGGTTCTTTAATGTCACTGTGTGATTTATGTGAACAAAATGTCCGCTGGGAAGTTTGGGGGACGGATGTCGCGGAAGAGTCTGAAATATTAATGCACAGAAAGAGAAACATGTAGAACGCATGTGGCAGGAAATGTAAATGATTAATGAGGCTGCTTTTTAAAGCGATATGTCCTGTTCTGAGTAGTGTGGGAAAAGCACTTGTTTTTTTTTTTATTGTAACACAAACTTTTAACACGGGAAAACCAAACTGTAACCAGTATGATATCAGAGTGTGACATCAATAAACACAGAATGCTGCAACCTGATTGTTCCACTTCCTCAGATGTTGTAGTGGTGCTCCGATGCGGAGACAGCCAGAACTTTCCTTAACCTCTAGTAATCCACAGATAAAAGGAATTAAAATGAATCCTTTGCAGAATAAAGAAGCAGTTTGGGTATGTTTACTGATGAAATTGAGGTCTTGATAATGGCAAACAGTGATGAATTGGAAAACCATGAATTTTAATGGTGGCATAGACTGGTTTATGCTGGTTAGATGCTAGTGTAAGTGTTGGTGATGCTGTACTAGTTGACTGCCATTGTCTTCTGTTATAGCAGGTTGACCTAGGATGTTTTTCTGGTTAGTTAAGATAGTAAAAATAGTAATATAGCATACCATTTTTCACCATGTAACCTGGGAAAAATAATAGACTGTTTGTGTTTCCAAATGGCTGACGAAGGTTTTAAAACAAGACGTAGTGTTATTTAATAAAGTTGTACGAGCTGCGACAGTGTTTAGTACTTTTTTCTATTTTTCTACATCGTATTGATCGTTCTCCCACGCACCTGCCTGCAACCGCCCAGGTGTGCGTGGGGTATTTATTTCTTTGTTTGTCAGGTAACCTACAAAATGTGCTTTGTGTTGTAACATCTGCATTATGTTATTCCATTATTTAATATGACTACATCAGTCTGAAAACATTACATGCTATGCTAACCAAAGCGCACTTGAGGTGAGATCTGTTGATGCGGTCTTTTGTGGTAACAGTTTGTGCTTTTGAAAGTGCAGCGGAGGTGCAAACATCCACACGGAGGACAGCCCCCAAAACACAACAGCCGTCGGTTACTCGCTGTTCTTTTCTGTAGGGTTAAATTGGAGATGATGTATCCAGTGTGACTGATGTGTCCTCGATCACAGCACCAGCGCAGATGTCTCTCCTTATGAACCCACACACACTGCGTAGGTCTCCTGTCTTCTCAGGTCTCTTATGACCTCCTCGAACCATCCATTCATGGGCTAAAACGCACATCTTGTCCCATAACAAGATATGACATGACATTATTGCATACTGCGGTGGCAGGGTAAAGTGGATTACTGTTCAGTTATTGCATATCCCCTGTATTGAATTACGTATGTGCGAAGCATCCAAGTTATCAATTTGCCCCGGATGGATAGATAAGTAGATGGAAGTGAGATTTGAGGTTTCTCCACCCGCTACTGTACATCGGAACGCCCACATGCCCATGACAGAACTGCTAGGAAACTTAAAGGACAATGATGCTTTTTGTGGATGGACAGATTGCTGGTGTTAGTGCGCTGGGTTGCTGGGCGACTGGTCTACTGGGCTGATGGAAGTTTGCAGGCTCACAGTGGTGCTCTGTTTCATCCACCTGGACTGAAGACAAATAGCTTGACCGTTGCCAGGGCTGTGGGAAGATATTATGTGCCCTCTGGCTGTACTGTATATTGCACTCTGGGTCTTGGCTGGTTTTTAAGTAAAGTTCAGGCAGGGGTGTGGCCGGACTGACAGCAGGCAGGTTCCGAAGCCCTTCTGTGTGGGTGACCAGAGTTCGAATCTCTCAATTTTCCAGTTCCACCAATTTGTTTTCCATCAGTTTTAGCATTTTTCTCATCCTTGTTCTCTGATCTCTGTGACTTGTCATTTTTGTGTTCCTTTGTTTGTCCTGTTTGTGTCCCTGTTTCTGTTTTATCTTTCATCTCTGTTCTTTTATATTTAATCTTAGTTCTTATTGCTCACCATGTCTTTTAACTTCACTAAAGCTGAATTACAGAAATCATTGTGCTCCAGTGCCCACGGCAAATAAACTGTAAGATTCAGCCGAAGTTTTATTCAAAAGTTTCAACATATTCAGCTTGTTGCATTTTAATTGTAAAGTTAAATGAATTTTGTAGGCGAGCTACTGTTGAGCGTAATGTAATGTAGCTTTCTAATTTTTGTTTTTAGTGAACAGTCTTGTTCTTAAAAAACAAAATAAGGTGTTTTTTCATTTTTGTTATGAGGATTATATAACGCGTTTGTTTACATTAATTTTCCACATTGTACAACTAGTAATGATTTTTTTATTCTGTTCATTGATCTTGGTTAATGTTAATTACAACGTTCACTAATGCATTTAAAATCAAGTTAACAGTTATTTGTTAACATTGATTATTGTGCATTTAAACAAGGATATAGTTGTAGTAGAAAACCCATTTATTTCCTGGTCTGTGTTTTAACATGGCGTTCTAACTTCTTACTCTTTATATAACAAAACATGTTTTAAGAATCGTACCGTTTTGCACAAGTGATGGCTCTGATTTTAGCTGAAACGGACATTCTTTTCATCGAGTTATGCACTAAAAGCCTTGAAATGTCGTGCATACAACAATAATCCTGTCCTGTTTAAACCAAAATGCTATTAGTTTTAAAAAATCTGGCTGTTAATACCAAAAACAATGAATGAACCTAATTCTGTTCAAGTAAGATTTTAAAGTAAAATACAGCATTTGAACGCTCAGAAACGGTTTCTGTTTGTTCTTTAGCGGGTAGAGATTAAAAAAATGAAATGGATTATGAATGCATCAGAAACTGAGGCTGTAAACATTGCAATCATGCATTGATTACTATTGCTAGGAGACGCATTGTTTTGAAAATTGGCTGTGAGTGTGTGTGTTTGTGTGTGTGTTTGTGTTGTGGCAGTAAAGCAGGGTTTGTATAAGCTTTTTAGATTATATATATATATATATATCAACATATACATTGTGAAGACTTCCCATCTGTCCATGTAATTCAAATGGCTTAATAAACATTATAAATAATGTTTTAATGAAAAAGCATAAAGGTTACTGTGAGGGTTGGGTTCAGAGTTAGAGGATAAAAATATCATTAGCTCTGTATAAAAGCCATTAAGTCACTGTAAATGCCATGTAATGATAGGAGTACTTGTGTGTGTTTGATCATTAAACCATATATTGTGTGACTGAAAGTCAGCAAAACCTGACAAAACCTTCTTTTGGGGAAACGGTTAAAAATTCAGAGTTTTGGTAAAAATTCTGCTTAAAGTTTGTTAGAATAGTTTGTTAGGGATGGAGTGTGGATTAAGGTTAGGTTAAATTGCTTTTAACCAGCTGTGTACATAAAAACAATAGAAGTCTATGGAATGTCCCAGTTTAGATAGATTAGTAAACGTGTGTGTGTGCATGTATGCATGCTCTTTGAACATACAGCAAGATGTCCAGGGCAGCGGTGACTGTGTCGCTGTTGTAATCCTTGCATGGTAAAAGCTTATTCGAAGGGATAATGTAAACAGACTCTGAGAGATAAAAAAAAAAAGTCGGTGCTTAACGTTTAGCTGTCCTATAATCTTCCATCTTCCTCGTTCATCTCTCTCTTCCCCGTTTCCTCCTTCACTTACAACCTGTAACGACAGCACACCCCGGTTACGCCCCAAAACAAAGTTTGCACATCTCCTGAATAATGAGAGTGAGAATGCAGTCGGCTCAGGTCTACAAGGAGGGCTTCTCAACCTGTCAGGCAGTGTGAATTATAAAATAGGGAGCTCTGCTGAGGATCGTCTCCACACAACATCTCTCTCTCTTCATTTGATGTGAAATATTAAATCATTGATAGTGGAGTTATACACAAACAATACCAAGCGCCTCTTAAAGCACCTGTCACCAGCCGACGGAAAGCAACGCCGGCGCAGGGAATGCGTTTGATCTGCGCAACATGCAACAAAGAGTGCAAAAATAGCTCAATGAAAAAAAACAGGAGGGTGCACTTTGACGCCAACGCGCGCCGGAGCGATGCTTTGCTTCCAGTCTTTTGCAGAGCGTGACATATAGTTCGTTCGTTTACCTCAATGCACTCGTTGTTAGAATCACATTCGGTTACAAATTTAGGTGTCTGGTAGGGTTTGTTTTTCCAAGTATGTGGAACATCTTGCTTTGTTCTCTAATGTTCTCTACTGTTCTCTACTGTAATGTTATTTTGGGAGTTTTTAAATAGTCAGCTCTTCTTCACTTTGTGTTCTTTTTCCTCAGAAAGGACTCGAGTCACGAGTGAGATCTCCTTAAAGTCTCATTTGTTTCTCCTGGACAGCAATGAAATTACACAGAGAGCGAATTTCTGACAGTTTCCCATATCTAAGATAATAGAAAATATAATCTAGCACAAGTGTCTTCTCTAGAGTTTCACAAAAGATCTCAGATCAAACATTGAAGATTTCAATATTAACTCCCAACATTTTATGAAATTCGTAGGTGAAAATCTCAGGTGTGTTATTAACATAGCTTACTCTGCCTGTATGACAACAAATTGCCTCATTTATGTTATAGTAGATATAGTAAGGACAATTTCTCATATGTTTCTTCTCAAAATTGCTTTGATACTTAAATGAGAAGTCTTCTCAGAGCAATACAGTTTCCCTGTAGGATATTTGGCCTGTGTTTGCATTCTCTTCATATTTGAAAGTCATGAGATGTTTGCTATAGTGGCTTGGTTTTGAGTCTCCTTTGGCAGCTGTCATTAATTCAGCTCGCTTATTAACCTTTACTGGGTAGTGTACTGCAAAAATCCCTGCAATTGCATTCAGCTTCCCTTGAGGCACTGACCAGCTGTCATTACTTAAAGATTTCAGACGGTAGATTTATGGCGCTGCGGCTGCCATACGGATCCTGCAAGCGATGTATGTTTAGGGCAGCGCATTGCATGCATGTTTTCTGCAACTGGTAGAGCATGGTGCCAGCAACGGCAAGGTTGTGGGTTCGATTCTCATATACTTGTTTAGCTTGTTGTGTGTTTGAGGGATCTGTGTACTTAACTTGGTAAAGCCTTTGTAGTCGAAAGTAGTCAAATAGTTAACTAGTGAGTGGGTCAATGTTTATCTTATGTAAATGACTCACCATACGCCTCGCAGCATCGCTGGTCTTTGTTGTTTCTGGCATGTCTAACACTGTGTTGACAGTGTGTGAGGAGAATATCCACACAGCTGAGATGACGTGGGCCAGAAAGAAAAGTGCGTATATCTACATTGCCAGATTCATGTTGCTCGCGTCGTCACGAACGACGCAAAACTGGCTTATATAGTCTATCAGCATCTGGGCAACAGATTAGCTTAAAGGTGCTTTGCAAGAATTTTGGCTCTGACGTACAGACAGATGTACAAAGCTTTGTGAAATCCAGAGGAAGTTCATTTTATTTTTACTTTTGTGGAGGTCTGAATGTTTTTGTTATTGTGCACTTTTATCTTTTACCAAATAAAGAAAAACAAGCAGCCAATAGGAGTGCAGGATAGAGGGGTGTGCCTTCAAAAGGTTTTAAATGTTTCTCACAATGGTTCCTCAGGGTGACAAGTTTACAAAAAAACATAATAAATTCTAGATAAAGGGTGACGACATTAAATATGCTAGAATACAACCTAGTTTATTTTCAGTTTTCTTAAGTCACAAAATAATTCCCAACCTTACATTTGTGTATTTCAAAGTTCTGATTATTTATTTACACACACACATAAATATATTTACATATTTGCCTCAAAAATTGCAACAAAAATTGCAACACTTTATCATATGGATGCAGTTTGTAGACAGAATTTTCCACCTGTGTATGTAATAAGCTCCACTGAAGTCATGTGATCCGCGACATGTTGATACGAACTGAGTGGCAGAACCGATGCATGCACACGTTCATCTAGCATTTTTATTAAAGGCGACAGAGTTCAAAAACTCCCCTTTCACCTTGTCAAACATGTACATTTCTGCAAATATTTTGCAGGCCGCTTTCCAGCTCTTGAGGTGGCGTGTCCACGGGCTGCTGCGTACACAGGTCCTTCAACATTAAATAGCAACACTTTGATCCCAGCGTGGCATGCAGCTCTGCAGGAGTATGATAAGATGCGCTCTAGCATACATTCTGAGGTAAAATTAAGGCTGGTGGCCTTCCCCACATATGCCCCACCTTTATGTGTGTGTGTGTGTGTCTGTGTGTGTTTCCCCTCCGGAACTCGCTCAGCCATCTGGATGCTAGACCTGTTAATGTATCCTTTGTGAGTGACTCCCCTCCCCACTTAGTGATGGCAAACATCACAGCGCAGCTCGCCCATCCATCCGACCGCCCGGCCGGGCCAGCGAGCCTCAGAGGGAATAATAAAGATTAAGGAGTGATATGGCTTGGAGATTTGAAAGTCACAGTTAAATGGATGGATTTCCCCTTCTGGCCTACAGCCTCCCTTTTTAAAGGCAAGATCTATTTGTATTTAAAAAAGGTTCTATTTCCTATTCAAACGCAGTACACACAGGGTGCAGAGGGAAGTTGGTGACACCTGCCAGTGTTGAAAACATACCGGCCGTAAATATTTCTCACCAACTGCAATACAAGTACATTCTTTATTATTACTATTTGTGTTACTGTTAGAATGATTATTGTTATTTTTATTTTAGTATTATGTTTAGATAATGCTTATGATTGATTTTATTACTTTTATACTGTCATTTTTTTGACACAACAGTTAAAACAAAGTGACAGAAAATGGGCTCTGCAACATGTCAGACTCGCTCACTGACTGTCAGGCAGTCATTTTACATTATTTTTGTTAAAATATGTATTTTGTGCATGTTTGTGACAACAGGTCTGGACGAGCCAGTGTCTGCATCTCGGTGGAGCCACACCTGTCAGAAAAAGACGTCAAAAGCGAAGTGATTTATTGTGTTGTATGTAAGGGTCTTTATGTGGAGAATAATTGATAGCCTAGATAAACATATGGTATGTAATTTTCACTGAGGTAAAATAAGATGTGCGAGTCACGACAGATGTCTTCAGTAAGTGATTTGAAATATCTTGCGTCACTTACAAGGTCAGGTTATAGTCTTTACAATTAGATTTGAACCATGTATTAAGAGCAGCTAATAACATCATTAGCCGCATACCCACGTTATCTGTTTAGCGTTACCTTTACGTCACTTTTAAGGCTGTGCTAGCATTCGTTTTAAACGTGAGTTGTGGCAGCTGTAGATGTTTCCATTGGTTGATGTTTTCAGCTTGGCAGTCAACTGCCTTTTTCTACTGAAAGCGTTCTTGGTGACACGAGTTGTGGCCGTGGATGATTTTGTTCTGTCAGAAAGCTCAGTTTGTCCTGAGAGCAGCAAAACAGCCCGGAGGCAGCGTGTTTATAATAGAGCACTGGAGAGGTATGCGCTGTGATGCCTGCCTTTCCATGCTTAATGTCAAAGGCCAGCCGGAGACACTTGTTGGGGGAGATTGCTAGAAGATTGGCGAGATTGCCAATACATCTTGTGTATGACTGTGTTGAAGAGCAAGGTGTGTGTGTGTGTGGGTTTGCTTAAGCATATATTGAAAACAAGTTTGTACCCAAAAGTCAGGAAAGCCTAACGTATCTAAACAAAACCCTCTTTTGAGGAGGTACTTATTTGTAAATACACTATACAGAATATAGAAATAAAATTTTCTATATGGTAAAAGTTTTTTTTGGCAAAAGTTTTTTGTTAGGGTTTGGTTATGGTTAGTGTGGGTTAGGTTATTGTGTTTATAACTAGCTGTGCATGAAAGCAAAAGAAGTCTAATAGAAGTCCCTGTTTAGATATTGAATGTGTGTGTGTGTCTGTTTGTCTGTATGTATGTATGTGTGTGTGAGGGAACGAGTGTGTGTGATTTACTTGTTCAGATGGACTGCAGAGAGTGTATGGTGCTGAATATATTCTCTGTGTCCTGTGCAGACAAGCTCCATCTTGCTTCAGGTGAGACCCGGGGCAAACCTGGGTGTGCATGTGCATCTTGGTAATGCACAGGAGCTGACGTGTGCGCTTGTTTGATAAATGCTGCTGGATGCGTGCACGTTTCCGAAGGGTGTGTGTCATTTACATGTGAGTGTGTGTGTGAGAGGTGGGGAGGGGGGATTGCACTGCTTGGGATTGCACTGCTTGTTTGTCCAGATGGGGCCAGCTGTAAATCTGGTGCCCTAGATAAGCCAGCGCTCCTCCAGGGCTACAGCAGTCTACTCTGCTTCTGGCTGTGGCTTTGGGCGCTTGCTATCATTTCTCATTGCAGATGGAGAGGCTGTGTAATCACATGCATCTATACTTACAGCACAAGCGGGAGACAAGCGTGTCCGCTGATTAGTAAACAAACAAACAGCAGAGACAATCTGCTTTTGATTAAAGAAGATCATTTTTCCACCTACTGCCCTCTCATTGAGTTTTGGGGGTAATGGGGGGCAGCCTGACCTAGAGCTGAACATCTGACACATGATCTGATACCTGTCCTCTGAATAGGGGCTATGGGTCAATGTTTAGCTGGTTAGCATAGAACAGTTAGCCAACGCTGCACTGTAGATACTGAAAACTACACCGTTCTGCTGCCAAAAGCATCATTCTCACTTTAGGGTCTATTAAAAGTAACACAGCATGGAGCACAGTTTGTGACGGCTCCTGAAACTCCAAAGGAGACACGTGAGAGATTACTGCAGTCTGTTTCTTAAAGGAGAAACATCTGAGGCGAAGACTACAGCAAAAGTCTCTGTTTGCTCGCCATTTAATTTAATTGCTGTAAGAGAAAAGTGCTGATAAATAATAGATCATATTTGTGATTTTTCTTTCCAGGGGGATTAACTACGAAAAAACGTACACAGTATTGAGTGCAAACAAGGAAGCAATCAGGTCATGTACCGGTGAAGCAAATTGTTGAGATGTTTTCTCCAGGTACTTCAGACCTTTTTAGCACAGGCAGGTAGAATTCTTGCTTTCTGTCATCTGTAAGAACTGCATAGGGCAAACATTGTTCTGAGCGCTTAGGGGGAAGGCAGATTAATGCATAAGGCTTGAATATTTTATATAAAATGTATTAAAGCCTCATACTGCCTTTTCCACCCCCGGTACTGTGGGGAAAGAGTGAGGAGGGGATGCCCTATTCCAGGACTCATCCTTGGTTTGGTTTGTCGCATTTTTTCAATGCACCATTAGATCTCTCTGTTTGTCTTTGTTGCACATCTTCTGTTTCTATTTTGTTTGTGCTTTTGCAAATTGATGATGTAAGAGGACTTCCTGGTAGCGTGTGGCTGTTTATCTTTTATGTAGATTTCATAAGCTGTCAGGAAATGCGACGGAATGTTTGTTTGCTTTTGTTTCAGTTTTGTTTCTGACCGTCCCTCGTTTCGCCCACTCCAGATGCTTTAATCTTGGCCACACATTAGACATCATATAGCACAAATTTCACATATATGTTTGTGGCATGCCTGCAGTTTGTAAATCTACTTTAAGAGGATTAGTCCTGACAGCACCCCTCCACGTGTCAGCCTCTGTGAGGTCTGCTTAGCAGCGGATGACGCCTAAATGATGCATGTCGAGGATGTGATGACAATATTATATGAGACTGCTATGAGATCTCCCCCTGCTGGCCGGGATGAATGTGCATCTGACTGGCACTCAGTCCTCTCATAAGCAATGAGAGAATCAAGCAGCCCCTATCACGAAATGCACTCCCACTCATGTGTAATCTGTAGAGCACTTCAGAGAACATTGCGCCTCATGGTCTGATTTGACCGGTACTCTGCTTTAGACATAAAGGAACGCCACAGTCCACGTTCGCCTTAGACCAGAGATCAAAGTGATATATTCTCTCTAACACAGTGAATTAAATCTCCCTGCGTACCACCTTGCCAGCGCTAAAAGTGTATTTAAGTCTGGCCACACACGCTCATTCGATCACTGGCTGGGTGGCAGCTGCGGAGCTATGCCTCAGTTCTGTTTTTCTCCTTGCTTGGGTTTATTCATTATGCATACTGTTTAAAATGTCACTCTCCATTTACTGCTGGTCCTAAAACCCTGGGGCTTTGTGCTGAGTAAAGTGTATCTTCCAACTTCCCATGTGTCGGCTGTTTCTCTGCGTCCTCCTCGTTTACTTCTCCAGAAGGGAAGGAATTGGAACACCATCCATTCTGTTTTCTGTCCTCTTCTGTACGTCTTCGTCCCTCTTCAGTGCATGTGTCTGTCAGCGCCTCATTCCCGCTCTCAGTAGTTCTACGGATTTCATTTTTTATCATTATTTCTTTTGCTTTTCATCATTTCTCTCTTGACGCATCTTTTCCCATGGTGATTCTCACTTGGTTAGGTACATCAGACCAGCCTGAAGCTGCTGGCTCCTGTTTTTGGCTCAGTGTTTTATTAAAATTTGTGGATTGTGCCAGTGCTGCACATTAGCATTTAGCTTTTGGACTGCATAATGTTCAGTAAGGTAAAACTGAGCGTTTGAAAAAAGTAGTGAAGTGTGATTGATGGAATGAGAGAATGTGGCACTTTTGATGAATTAGGGTTAAAAACTCTCAATCTGAAACTCTCAATAGGTTGTAGATTTGCAATCTCAGGGGTTGTAAATATAACTTTTAATAAATATAACTGCAAATATAGAATGAGTTGTTTAATCTGTGATTTTAAGGTTGTTTTGCAATCTTGTTGCAAATTTAGACAAAAAAGATAAAATGTTTAAAACATTAAATAATAACAATGCAAAAAGAAAGATGGCAAAATTGGGCAACAGGGTTGAAACGTGGACTAAATTAAGATGCTACTCAATAGGGACTAGCTAGATCAAGCGTTAGTTGCAGTTATTGTAACAGAATAGGATCTGTAGTAACTTAAACCTCTCGTTGAGAAAAATAGGGTGTAACAGGATAACAGGGCTGAAGGTAGATGCTTAACAAATAACGTCAACACTATCTGTGGAAATAGATTGGGATTATTTACTTCCTGCCAGGCTGTTGAAGAGGTCCAGAGTGTGCTGTTTCTGTGGAAAGTGCCATATGGTAACAAGCACCCTTGCACTGTGGAAGATAAAGTAGATGTATCTGGGATTTCTTAATGGGCCGCCAGTGGCTAGAGACATACTCCAGTGTCAGCTAAAAAGTGTGCAGGGTATGACGCCAAGGCCCTGCGCCCTACCCGCGCTGAGATTTACTAAATAATCCAGGAAGCTGCGTTTTGAGTGAGCGTAACATTTGCTGTGTCCTGCTAGATTCATTTCCCGCTCTCTCCCTTTGACCCGCTCTCACTTACAGAAAGTATGTAAACATTGGGTCTGGCAGTTGAAAGGACAGAGAGGAAAAGATCTCATTTGCTAGTTGCTGTTAACATGAGGAGAGCTGTCTAATGTTGGTGCTGCTGAAACAATGAAAACGTAGTGCTTTGGCAGGCCGGGAGCTGTCCAGTGCTGAAATTTGAGGCTTAGAATGAAGCGCTACAGAAGAAACTGCAGCGGTTGTGTTTTCGCGTGTGTTTGTGTGCGTATGAGGGAGATGGTGAGTATGAGAGAGAGGTCAGTTAGAGTTGGGTTGTTCACATGCTCAAGTTCTGCTTTAGGAACCAATTATTCTGTAATTCCACAGTGCGAGCAGGTGAATTTATTTATTTTTTTCCTCACACCGTCTGTGTAAGCTGTACTAAAGACTCGGTTCACCGTGAACAGTTCCAATAAACGTTCCGCCGTTCTACCGGATCAAAAGAAGAGGCTGCTGCCAGCCGGCGTGTGTGTAAATGAACACGCGTGTGCTGGGAAGGAAACTCAGGCGGTTATGCGTTCCCAAGTACCATTTGTTATGGTTACAATGATGTATATGTAACAGACTGTGTGTGGTTGAAAGATCATGGCAGGGGGCTCGCATGCAGAGAGTGTCTGCCTGCAAAAGTGTCTTTATACAGCCTGTCAGGTTAAAAGTTTAAAGATATAGTACGCCAATTTACACGCCCCCCACATACACACACACACACACGCATACACACAGACATACGCACACACACACACATACATACACACACACATACACAAAATGTATTGCATATTCTGTCACCATAAAATTGTTCTCCGAAGGGTAAAACAATAAAACGTCAGTATCATAGTCCCTGATTAATTATCCTCCTATGGGAAAAATTTGGATCTCATCTTTCATAGCCACACATGTCTGTAAATTCATTACGCAAATGACACATTATGTCAAAGGCGTCCACATGTCGTACCCTCTGTTATGGTGTGCAGGGAATGGGCATTTTTGCCCTGTGCTCTCTAATGACTCACAGATGACGGCTTTTATGCTGTGTTTGTGGGTCACTGGGCTTTGATCATGCTTGATTGACAGCCCGGTGAAGGGCAACGCCTCCCCGCAGGGTCGCCTATAGAATCAATTATCTATTGAGTATGATTTCAACTCTAAACACTCGTGCCACATGTCGGCCTGGTGAGCCTTTCATGTTTCTCTCATCATACTCTTTATGGATTTTAGCACTTTAGCTTTTATAAGGGGCATGCAAAATAAAATACAGTAGGTCCATTTTCCTCCTAAGATGGACTCGCTAAGATGAAGCATTAGAACTGTTTGGGAAAGCTAATGGCTGTCCATAAATCTTTAAACACACTGAGAGATCTGAGTTTGAATAAGTGTCCTCAGCCATATACGGCTGATCTTCTCCACTGCTCTAATGATTCCTGAACGAAACTGTATTATTTTTTATGTGAAATTTTAAACTCTTTTTTTTTTTTTTTTATTTGCAGGGACTTCATTTGCATCATTCACTAACCATCATTTCTGTCAGCAGCTGTTTTTACCTGATGTGACACTGGCGTAATGTATTCAGATTCTATAATAATTTAAAATTTGTATCATAGTAACATCTGTAGTAGGTTAGCTGACGTGGTTATAGGCTGTAGGTATTTGATGTCATGTGGGTTATAGGTGTTAAGTTGTGATTTTATAATGCAGTGTTATCACCACATTATCTCCAAAGTACTTGATGACAAAACCTGAACTAGTAAACATTGATCTTAAAGAGACCGTAGATGTTTAAATGCTTACCCACCTTGTTTGATTGTTTGTTTGTTTTTTACAGACATAGTTTCAGTCATAGAGCGTTTCCAGAAATGAGGTTTTATCCGAGAGCCAAGCGGAGATGAATAGCACAGAGCAGCAGGTGCCGGCTTTACCGAAGACCTGCTTAAAGAAATATCTTATGAGCACAAACCTGTGAACTGGAAAGGAATCTGACACCTGTCTGAATCTCGGGCTGCTCCGAACCGCTAAGAGCTGATAATATTCTGCACACTTGAAGCAAATGCAAAACAAATGATGTCAATTTAAACAGCAAGATTGGGTGACTTTACTGGCTATAAATTGAATCTCCCTGTCTGGAGTCTCTGGGTGCTTCTCGGTAAACAAACACGGCCAACCATTTCATCTAATCTATGATTAGCTCCGCCCGCCGCTCTGATTGTTTGGGGTCCCTAACTGCTAAAATTGTTTCGAAACGAGGGGTTCGTATCGCTCCAAAGGGTCAGTTAAAGCACAAAGTGAGGAATTGGAAACGGAAGATGAGTTGCGTCTGCAATCCACCTACCGTAAAATCAGAAAACGCAGAAGCGATGAGCATTTACCATATGTTAACGCATGCAAATGAAACATTTTACATAACAAAAGTGCTCCAACTGCCCAAAACAGTATGCCAGTACTTCTCACTCAATCAATGGAGCCTGTCAATGGCTTGAGTTTGCTTTCAGGGCGGCATAGAAAGTTGAACAAAAGGGAATGGGACTGGCAGGAATGGCGACGGGGCAGCCTGCTAATGACACTTGTGGTGCTGTAATGGCAGGAGTGGTAATGATAATCAGTGTGCAATTATAGCAGGTACTTGCAGAGGTTATGAGCCCATTCGAGCTCCTGCAATGGCGAACGCTTAAACTCCAGAGCTGGAGGCATTAACAGGTGGAGACAGGGCAGTTTGATATGGACCACTAATACAGAGCCATTTCATCAGCCGGTGTGGGCACAGCTGCGCATCCCAATACTTAATCCACACGTGCGCGCTAGCGCGCTCAACTCTGACTGACGCGCGGACAAATACGCTGGCAGAAATGACAAATGTCACAGCCCACACGATTACGGTTTATGTCACATTATCACATCCACCTCCGTCAGTCATGCACCAACTACGGTAAAACCATCACTACCGTTTTCCCCCGCACACATGCTAGTAAGTCAAAGTAATTTGTTCAGTAATACCTGCTATTGTGCCGCAGTAATGGCGGAACATAATGGAGGCTTTGCATTGGCTGATTGCAGCGTGTCGTCGCGCCGCAGCGGGCGGACGCAAGAAGGGTCCAGCGGATCGTCCAACAAATCACATCACTCACGGCTCATTTCCATTCCGAAGTCCCCCAAGCCCACCGAGGCGAAGGGGCCACGCGCTCTAATTCATCCTCTCCACCCTGGGAGAGGAATATACATTATCTTAGCTCAGGGCCACCCTTGATTTCACACTGTCATTATTGCACGGTGGCGGTTAAAAGCTAGACACAATCATGCTCTGTGATCCATTGTTGGGGAGCATTAGAGACCGAGCTGTGTAATTAGAATAATATCCAAAGATACAATTCATTGGCAGGCAAGTGGAAATAAATGGTACAGCTGAGCCGTCTGGCAGAGCGTTTTGATCTTTTGATTGACAAGTGAATGTTTTTCTCGCATAGCTTTTGTAGATTGCCAGAAAGACCCTTTTTTCTCATAACATGTTGTTTCATTGCTCCCCGTGGAGGCTGTTAGCTCTCTTGCCCATTAAATAGATGTGAAAATATTGTTACAACATTACAGTAATGTAGGATTACACTAATGCATGGACAGTAAATGTTAAAATGCATATTTTATGTGTGTTATCATCATAAACGCGTCCACTTTATTCAAGTAAATGGATTTTATGCGACATGATTGTAGAGCTGTACAGCTTTTCGCGTCATTCGAATGAAAGTAAATTCTGGGAAAGTCGTTTGGGGTTCGTTTCTGTAGAGCAAATGCAGGTGTAAATAAACAGCCTTCGGTCACTGCATAGAGAACAACCGCCACAACAATAATTAACACAGGAAAGCAAACGCAACCGTGAGAAAAACATGGCTGAAGGCAGAGAAGCGCATTAATCAGATTTGTTAAAGGTTGGTACTTCACCATATTGTATTCATGAAACTGACTGTGACATTTACAACTTTGCTCTAGTGTTGAGCTTGTTTTTAGTTTGTTCTCCAATGTACCGCAAAACATTTGATAGCGATCTGCCAACACTCGGATTGCTTTCCTGTAGCTGCAATGGTCTAGCTCACAATGTCAAGGTCACAGCTTCTGCAAATACATTTACTCATAAAATATACAGTGTTTTGGATAAAAGCGTCTGCCAACAGCATAAATGTTAATTTAAATGAAGATGTGATGTAGACAAATTATGATACCTTTTAGAAAATAACATTTCATTGCTTGTTTATGTATGATGAAAAAAACATCTGCTGTCTTTGATCACAGGAACAGAAGAGAGAGAGTGTGTGAGAGAAGATAGAGAGTGAGTGAGTGTGTGTATGTGTGTGAGAGAGAGTGAGTGAATGTGTGTATGTGAGAGTGTGTGTAAATGGCAAAGCAAGAGAGTTTGCTTGGGTCTTCGTGTTTCGTCCTCACTGGTGATAACCTGACCTTTCGTTTGGGATCTATAATGCCCGTCACGGAGAGAGAAAAGATGTCTTAGTCCTTCCTTCTGCCATTTCTGTGGCCAAGGGCTTCTCTATAATAGCATCTCTCTGTTAGGGGTCATTGGCACTTTGGTTTTTCAGAGTTTTGAGTGGAAGTCTGGTTAACTAGCCGTCCTGTCGCCTACAGACATGAATACCACAGCGGGACGTATGGACTGTCCATGATATATCTCGGCTGAATGGATTGTATCATTTATGCATGTGAGTCTGTAATAATTTATTTGTTGGTTTCTGTTTTTCTGCCTGCATCCCTTAAATTAAATAACACACATTACAAATTCATAGTCAGCTAGTTTTGAGCAAGATCAGTTACAAAGGCAAAAAGCCCTTGTTCCATTTCTCAAAACTTCACAGTAAACGTTAATGACAAGATACCCCAGAAGCGTCATATATCCCATCATAGGGAACCGTTCTTGCGTGAGAACACGCTTATTAGTGCGTCACAGGAACGGCCGCGGGCATTAAGCGATTTAGAAAGATTATTCTAACGGACTTATGCATGCCTGGTGATGTCACAGGGAATAATCTTTGATGCAGTGAGAAATCTCTCACCCAGGCAGAGAACCGCTGTGAGGAAGAGCAGCCATGTTCTAGTCGGGAAACGGCGTGTATGCCGCTGGACTGTGTAAGTGAGGTGAAGGGGTGAATCGGCTCCTAAAAATGCATATTTCATTAAAAAATACCTACCACAGGTAACGAGGCAAAAACCACACCACTGACAGAATTATTCATAGTGCTGACAACTATAGCCCCGACCGGTGTCTGTGCCTGACCCTAAGCTCTCTCGGGGTTGTCGGGGGTGAACCAGATTTGAAGTGCTTTTCCATGTCTGTTCTCCTCAGATCTTAGTTAGCTGAGGATTGCAAATGCAACGACCGTGTATGAAACCCAGATGTCCCAGGGTGAAGGCCAGAGGGAAACATGTAAATATGACAGACGCAACTGAGAAGTAGGCAGGTTTTTTTATGTCTGAAATAAGTTATGACTACTATTTTAGTGATGGCTGCTCACCTCAGCACTGAGGCTTCTACCCCCCTTGTCTTTCATCTCAACCGTCTAAAATGTGCAATTAGCTGTAAGAACTCTTAAAAATCAGCAATTATGTGATTTCCCTGTAAGTTCATTCAGAACAGCGGCTGCAGTGAGATATCTGAGACTTCACTCTAAATTCTTACCAAAATACATAATTCTCGCATTCTTTAACGTTGTTAAAAGACACTATATTACTTTGACTAATGTCATTTGGCAGGTTTTGTTCTCAGGATGTGAGCTAACCTTCTTTAAACATTTTAAAGTGTTTAAAGCCTTTAAAACCTTTTTGATGATTGAATAACATTGAACAATGGTTGAATTATCTTAAAACCAAGCAATAATGCTAATGTGGCATCTAAAAAAAGTCATGTTTTAAACATTCCTAGACCGTTCAAAGTGTAACATTTGAAAAAATTTTTTACTTAAAACGTTAATGAAACATTTTTATAACCTAAATTTGTTAGCTGGGTTCTCCTCTACAGCCGCTGGAGCACCTGGTCATCGAGTCATATAAGGTGATGATGTTTTGCAGCCCCACGCATACCTGTCACAGGTGCGCCCACCATTTCTCCATATCTCTAAATCTGGAGATACAGTAAGTTTGTGTTTCTGCAGATTGTGAGGAACAGGAATGAGTCAGTGATCTTCTGAAGCTCACCTTTCTTTCAGTCTCCTACACATCTCTCGCCAGCATTTGAGTCGAAGCTCACAGGGACAGGAAGCAGCAGTCAGGGTCCATGAACCTCACAGCCGTACCTTCCTCAGATCCAGCAGACCCCGGTGTCAACAGAGATCACAGGATGCAACTCTGGAAATGATTTAAAAGGAATTTGAAATGTGACATTAATGTTACATCTGCAATTCATGACCTTCTGAGGCAAGAAATTACATTTGACGTCCTGAAGAAGCCATTGTGTGTGAGTCAGGAGGTTCCATTTTCATAGCCCAAGGTGAACAGCCAGGCTGTCATCTTCTGCATAACTTATCGTGTTTGTGCAATTTTGTTTCTAGTGAAATGAAGTGATAATTTCTCTCTGTCAGTGTTCCTGAGCAGTAAGCAGAGCTTTGTGTCGTCGATATGCGAGGACAGTGACATCATGCCCATCTAAACGGTAAACAAATTTAAGCCAAATTATATATTTTATTTTAATTGCTCTTTCAAAACCCAATGATAAAATGTTCCATTTTTATTTATAGTTGTGAAGTATTTTAAGTAAAACGCTGACAGAAGTCACATATTCCTTATGTAGTTTGGCTCAGTGTAACCTATATAAGATGTGATATTGGTTGTGTAGATAATGTGCCGTATTTTAGCCTAATCCTCTTTCTTAAAGTTTCTTTGGGCCTGTCTTATCTTATCTTGCCTGGGTTGAAAAGTGAGGTTGGATTGTCACTCATTCCACCTTAAAGAGCTTAATGCGTTAAACAACAACCTTTTTGTGCACATTCTTTACAAACTTCAGGCTAAAGCTAACGTCCGCTGAGAATGCTAAATGCAGATGTTAATAGTATAATGAAACAATCTACAGTACGTTAACTCTCTTAGCCTGATTAAAAGCGTTTGATTTCATGGCTGGGAACTCATTCCATCTGAAAGAGACGGCCAATTAAAAGCTTGTTAGTCTGCCAGATTAGTTGGGTATGAGAGTATTGAGTGTTGGTAGCCGTATCCCCTCTTCAATCCAATCACAATTTTGCACGGTATCCCAGAATGCATTGCAGCTTGTTTCCAAGTGAGCGGAAAGGGCCACGGCCATTTGACGTGACATTACATCAGAGCAATTCCATCGCCCTCTGCAACTGCCCCTTCTCCCCTCGGTCCTGATGGAGCGCTCAATGTGAACTCAACCTTACATGCTTTAAGTAAGCACTTGGCTCTTTAAAAGGTTATGTAACTCCTAGTTTTGGAGTTTAATGGAGTCCCTGTAGGGTGCTACCTTTGGAATTGGTTGGTAGGCCTTCAACAATCTAAAGAGGTAATCCATATGACAGTGCAGTCAGCCATTTTAGAGAGGAAAAGAGGGAGTGTGTGCGCGTTTGTGTGTTTATGAGTGCTGTTGTGGGTTGGATTTGCGGCTATGTCGGTCTATGTCAGCAAACAGCACATTTTAAGTATCTGTATAGTAAAGCGCAGCTGAATAATACATTTTTGGCCCAAGTAACCACTCAGAAATGCAGCCAAAGAGGGAAAAATACAGTGCATGGCTTAACTCACTAACATGATATAAAACACACGCACAGAGGTGGACCAAAGACACGCCACTGATCTGAATACACTCTCAGGTGTTTAATGTTCCCGCTCATCTTTAATAAATAGGTTAGCCTCAGTACACGTGCACAACCGCATGTTACACTATGGACAAGCAATTACTGTCAGTTTAAAGACCAGAGTGCACCCCTTAAGCATTTGTGCACTGCTCTTTAATGTCATATTTCACAGGCACTGGGTCTGTAATTTAATATTTCAGTGAGGGACGGGGGTTGAAACAGCAGGGTGTTTTTTTTTTAAGATATCTGCCGCATGTGATGTAGACTGTGTGTTCGTCTGTGCATGTATAGGTTTTTCTCACAGCAAGCAGGAATGGCAAGATAAAAGCTCTGAGTCAACATTTCTTTATAATGTCACCGTACTTGATTAAGTATTTGTTCTGAGACTATAATGAGGTCTATTTTTAGAGTACAGTGTGAACAGATGTAAAGTCTCATTATAAATACTGTATTTTATTTTAATTACTTGCTCGGAAGCCGACGGCTGTATTGGTATTACTTTTTCGTTTTTTTTCTTTATGGATATCTGCAATTAATTTAACTTGAAGCATTTCAAATATTGTGGATTTAATTGCATCTTAGTGTGTTCTTATAAACGTTTAAAGTAAGTTTATGATTGAGATAGAATTGGTCGACATACATTGATGGAATAATTGCTGTTTGAAACCTGACGTGGTAATATTCACACACTGAATTGCAATTGGTCTTGTTTAAACCAGCTTTTTTACACTAAATGGCCTTAAACTGGTTTCTTAAGGCACTGATGATTTAGAACTAGTGTAATGAGCTTTAGACATTTGGATTTATACATATTTTATGAATACAAGGCTACAATTAGCAAAAATTAGCATTACATTTAAAAGTGTGATACCACATTGAATCTTAAATTTTAGTTTTTTTTAACTAGTGGTCTCAGGCTTTTAAAATTAGTTACCAATTGAGTATTCAAATAGTCAGTTAAGTAATTTTTAATTCATTTATACTTTTACTATTTTTTAATAATTTAATATGTTTCACTCTATGCAAAGGATTGTGGGATATCAAAGCCTTAAAGTTTACCTGAAACTTTGACAATTCGTTTGCTGGCTTGCAAGCGCTAACAATTTTATTTCATAGAGTATCTAGTTTTGATTTCGTTTCGCAGTAATAAAAGATATTTTGAGGACTGGGTTTTCTAGATGGAGATCTCGTATTTTCATCTTTTCATCACTGCTTGTTTTTTTTCAGAGCCTTTCATAAAGCGAGACTCCCTTGAGTGTTGTTCCTGCTCATCTGTTTCGTATTCTGTCAAGATGCCCAAGTAGTCAATATGAAGTAATCAGAATGTGTCACAATGTATGTTTGCCTGTGGACAAGCCTAAATGAATGGACAGTCCTATTCACCTCAACAAAAAGAAGACTCCATCTGTCACTCAGGCAGAAAAGGGCAGACAGGAAAAGGGGCTCCCAAGGGTCCGAGGGAGGGGGATCTTTGAAGTAAAGCTGTTTTTCCTGGCTAAATCAAATCAGCTGTTGAGACGTGAAGCTCTTTGAGTGGCAGTGAAGGCACGTCGCCCGGCGTGTTTGTTGGCGCTTGCCATCATCTCTTTATTTTGCATTGATGAAGTGTCTATATAACCCAGGAAGGGACTTTGTTGTTTTTCAGACATCAGGGGAGGACCTGGAAATCGCATGCTTGAGTGACTCTGGGCGGATGGGTGCCTGCCAGCTTACTTAGCCCTGATGTAGTGGCCAATAATGCTTTGTTCGCCACTCAACGTGCAGGTTAACTAAGTCCAACAGGTTTCCTCAATTAAGTCTTACGGGCGAATCAACCGCTCCGCTTGTCTGAGCACTGACCGGCCGCCTGTGACTAACAATGATAATTCCATCAGAAAAGCACTGACTGAAATGCATCCGACACTGTCCCTCCCGCCCACACAAACACGCTCACTTATAAACACGTATGCATGTATGCAGGAGGCAGCGAGCTTACATTTGTCATAGGTATCACCCACATTCAATTAGAGCGGTTTGCTGACTGTCGTCAACGCGCGGTGGGCAGCTTTAAGGTGCGTGACTGCGTTGCAGTGTCTTAGGTGCGCTCGGATAAGCAGCTTTGTGTAAATTGATGCGCCTGAGATCACAGAAGCACTGCTACATTGTCACAGGCCGCAAAGTCGCAACAAATGCAGATACGCATACATGAAGGTGTGCGTATGCGCTAGGCGCAAACTCCCACACTGATTTCTGAAGTGTGTCAGCTGAACCTTGCCGCGTGTCATCAGATACAGTCGGAATTAGTGTTCCCCTCCTTCCTCGTGTTCTCGTGAGATAAGAGATTCGCAGAATTTAAAGTTTAAGCTTGTGAATACGGTGGTACACGCATCCATCGACGTGCTCGCTAACAGCAAATGGGAAAAGATATTTAAATCAGAAGGGACACAATTATACAAGTTATCAGCTTAGCTCATGAATATTAATTTTGTGGTGTCATGTAATCAATATTTAAAGAGACCGGCAGTCCTACATGATTTGATTGCTATGCCAATCATTATTAATACATGTAAACAATTGTCTAACTTCTTTAATTATTTTTATTTAAATTATTTAGTACATTTTTAACATCTTAATGTATTTGAGTATTTGAAGGTGAGAGTCTAAGATAAGGTTTTCAATATCTGTGATTTTAAAGTGTTTGAAACAAGAGCCGTAATTAATTACTGTTCAAGGTTTCATTGCTTTGTGTTCCAGTGAAGCAGCATTTATTTGGCCTTACATAATGCTAATTAGCATTAGCCTGTTCCCTGGAGCGTCGGTGCATTCCATCTGTAGGGGCTGGATTTGTGTGTCGTGCTGCAAGTGAGCCCCATCTCATTAACAGACACTGAGCTCATCCACCACTGACTGGCTCCATTTGCCTGCATTTCTCTCACTGTGTGTTTTGTTACCATTAAAAGCAAAACCTTTCATCCTGCCACACTGTAAAAATGAATATGAAAAATGCGATTGTTACCTTCAAGGCAGTGGTTCCTTTAAAAATGAATATTCTGTCATCGTTTTTTCACCCTCATGTCGTTTTCCAAACCTGTTTGACCTTTATTCTTACATGAAACACAAATGATGAAGCTTAAAAGGTAATTAAAGTGGTCCATGTGGTCTAACAAAGCCACATAATGGCTTTATGTGAGAAACAGACCGAAATTAAGTTGTAATTTGCTAGAATTTTGACATCCGCCCTGGCTCTCTATGGCGCAGTCATTTAAATAAATAATGACGATCATGATAAAGTGAATGAACTCAATGATTTAATGATCATTTTAAGTCTCAATTTCTTCAGGCCAGACTCAAATGTTGCTTCAAAGCCCACGAGTCAAACTGACCACTTTAATGTTACTATTGGTGTGCTTTTATGTCATTTTGAAAAATATTGTGTGTTCTTCAGATACTCTTTAGAAGAAATAAAATAATACTGGTTTGGAACAACATGTGGGTGAGTAAATGATGGCAGTTTTTTTTAGTATACATTTAGTATACAAAAATTCAACCTGATCTGACCCCGCAAGCTACTTTCTCACTGTCACCTACTGTAATGTGTTCGGATTCAGTCACATTTAATAATAATTTTGACTTGATAATTTTCCGTAAAACCAGTTAATTTGCAGTGTGTGGTACATTTGAAGTTACTTGACAAAACATTTTTACAGTGTGTTCAGAATCTGGGGTGAAATCTGTGGTGTGAGTCAGGAATAGAGAAATTCAGGCTGGAGTTAGTGAATCTTACTCTCTGTGGATGAATCAGATGCCTTAATGGCCGTCGTGGGGGTAACATGGTGGGTTTTTAAGAGGAAGGGGAGGGGCTTTGAGTTGTCTGACTTGATGAGTTGATGAAGAAAAGGGGAAGTGTGGATAGATGATAATGACACTGAGATCAAAGCGTGTTATTTCCCTTGAGGCCTCGGCATGTTGGAGAATGATTGTGTTGATGCCCATTTTTGATAATGAACTCCGCTGGTTGGAGTCCTGCACGGTTGAGGCCCCACATTTGTACAGCGACTGCAACAAGAGATCCGATTGGCTGCGATGACCCAAGGGTCAAGCCTATTAAATTATACAGCTGTGCTGTGAATTAGCATCTCTGAGCTGTCTAACACAATTGCAATTAGCTTAGACTGATTACAGCTGTATTTAAAAGCAATAAACATTTCCATAGACGTTTGTAAAATGCGATTTATCGAGCATGTACTGTTGTTGTAGACATCACCCTTGCTTAGCGCTATACAAACGCAGTGACTTTTCATTTTATTGATATGACTTCTCCAGCAGCTACATGCCGGTGGTTTTATTTTTACTTCATGTGGCACATTCAGTCCCTGAAGTGAAGCTTTTTCCACACACTGGATCTTTGATTTAAGCCAGCGACGTCGCCCCTACACCCGTCTTATTAGTCTGTGCTGGCTATCCAGACATTTGAATAATTCTAAGAAGCCATTCTAGCAGAGCACAGAATGAAGACTGCATATAGTGCTTCAGTATTCCGTGTGCATCGTGGGCAATCGGTTCTGCTGACAAATGAGGCTGCCTTGGATTTCCATGGCTTTTGAGGAATAGAATTCTGTCTCTCTTGTTTTGAAGACTCATACTGAAAATAAGAATAAACTTTATGTGAAGGCATATATTTATTCTTTGAATATATGCGTTTACACGCTCGCTCGCTCATTCTTTCTCTCTCTCTCTCTCTGTCTAAAAGAACAGACAGACAGACAGACAGATTAGTTAGTAGTGGTAGCTTGATTGATGATTGTCTGTTTGGCTTTTTGCTAGAATAGTCTAGTTTAAAGCGGAGGCTAACCGTATTGGATGAGTACTCAATAGCATGTAACATTTACAGCCAGCAGCACACAGAGGCTTCAAAGCTAGCATAAACAAGGCAGTGTAGTTCTGGATGTTGTTACCATGCAGAGACCGTCGTTTTCAGACTGCAGAGTGGCTTTGACCGAGATGAATAGCAGGACTAAGGGGAAAATTAAGAGCCATTTTCTCCCCAAATGAGATTTCTCACATTACTCACTCTTAAAGTCATTTCCGTGCGGCAATTTCAAATGATTACGGTACCTCTCTCAAACAAAGACATGAAAGAGACTAGCCTTGATCGCAGCCTCGCCCCGCAATAGATAATGACAATGTGATTAATTAACGATTATTGTGATTTGGGCTTGGATTCATCGGGTGATGGAATGTTATAGACGCCATTACATGAGCCTTTGTAATTATATGTGCATACATAATGATGAACAATCATAACAAATGAGCAGAAATTATTTATACGCTTCTTTGTCTGTGATATTTAATAGCTCGCCAACAGAAAAGCTCTTCGTATGCTTTACGATTATAGACGCAGTGTCAGTCTGTGAAAAGGATCAGGCAAACAGTTTTGTTCCATATCACACATAAATAAATGCTATTATCGTTTAAATATTGCATCACAGACAGACACGTACATGTAATTGCATTTCACATGGCTCCTAATGCCATTGAAGCATATAAATTAATAAGGCACATGTGCTATATATACTGTTACATATGGCAGGAAGTGCGATGAGGAAGTGATTCACAGATGTGTCATCCTGGAAAGGCCTGGCACGAAATACGAAACTTTAATCAGATCTGCAGAGAACATACAATAGAGTTAGATAGTTCCCTTTCCCGGGTTTGAGCTTGTTACAGTTGGTTGTATTTTAATAAGAGATGCAGGCAATTATACATCTCATTCGGTGGGTGAATTAAGAATGGTAATTTTTGTGTCCATTTGCCAAATTGAAGAGAGAGTATTGGGTCGAACACCGGAGACCATTTTTTGTTCACGTTAATGTTAAAAAGTAAGTTTTATGGTGTACGCTGTGTTCCTGGAAATCGCGGTCTGCTTGAGAGTCCATTAAAAGAAAATTATTGGCTTTCTCTCTAATTTCACAACATGTGTCTTGTCGAGAACATGGAGCGAGATCTCTGTAAATGAACTGCTGCTCTCTAGCCACGGTATAAGATGGATTCATCTGTAGATTTGCCCTTGTTCGCAACCAAACAGAAATAGCAGCTGACAAAAGTGTCTCCGATTCAAAAGAACGCCCCACGCAACTTTTAGACAATCACAAGATAATGAGGAGTAGCCCTTATGCCCACCCACTCTCCTTTTCTCCTCCTTTTTCATCCTCCATCTGTTTTTGGAGCCTTTTCTTTCCGTTCCAGATAGCGTGGGTCTGTTGTCAGCCGTACGATTGAGCCATGACAGGTTATGAATAGCAACCTGTTTAAAAATGTCAGATTGAATACACAGCTGTGGGGTCTTGTGAATGGGCAGGAGAGGACATATGCTTTGTTGTAAAGTTTCCACCTGCCGTACCCATGGCGTGCTGACGTGTGACTGACAATCAAGTTAAAACGTTATTTTTAACATGAGCGTGTAAGAAACTGGAGGTTTTCGACAATGAGAGGTGGGAGCTAAAAGTTTGTTAGCGTTTTATTTTAGTCTCTTTGGTTTTGTCTGGTGTGCAGTTTCTTTTAAAGAACATTTACATTGATTCATTTTGTAGTAAATTTTATCCTGTAGTAACTTTTATTCATTTTATTTTTAGAACTTACATTCACTGGGTTTGAACCCACAACCTTTGCGCTGCTAACACAATGCTCTACTAGTTGAGCTACAGGAAGGCTAGAAACTGTACGGTTGTTTTGTCAACGCTTTTATGCTCAGTGGTTGTTTGTATGTTCAGTGTTCTCCTGACTTGATGAAACTAGACACAAGCTTTTCCAGCAAACTGACCGTTGTCACTGTCTGACCACACCTCAAACAGTCCATTAGACACTCCATCTCTCCCATAAACAAACCATTTGACCTCTGAACCCTGGAGCATGCACAATACTGCACCACCTACTCTCTGGTAGATAAATGTGGCTATTTAGATGGAAGCTTTTTAGACAAATAAGCCATTCTAATGTTAAATTAACGTCTTTGAATGTTTTGTAGTAGCATTATTAATGGACAAAATGATCATGTGCTAGTCTGACTTGATACTACAATACTTCATAAAGGCATAGATTAATTAGGATTACTATACTATAGAATAAAGGATTACTTTAACTGTAAAAAGTGTAAATTAGTGCATTAACAACTATCCTTTAAAGGTGTTAAAGGTGACACCTCACCAGGTATATAGTTTATTATATCAATAGCTTGAGCAAGTTTAGCATATCGCTAGTTACTGATTAGTCCCCCCCTTTATTTACTAGTTGCTTTTTTAAATGTGTTAATTTCAATTTCATTCACATCAAGTCACGTTAAACACATTTGCTACTACCACCATAAGTGATTATAGCAAAGTGTTTCCTGTTTAGCATTAAGGTTTTGTCTTGTGTTTTTTGACCTAGTTTTGGCACAAACGCACGTGAGTTTCACCACAAACACGGTGGCTGTTCGTGGACTGACACGTTGAAGACCCCTGGCCATACCTGTCTGGACCCTCTTATTTTGTTATTTCCTGTCACTTCTTCTTTTATCTTTTCCTGTCGTCATCTAAGTCCACCAGCGCTGTGGCTGTATCTGCCCATACAGAAGCATGCATGTTTACCGGTCACGTGACTGTAGAGACACAAGCACAGAAAATGAGAATTCTTGTGGGGGAGCAAGCGAGCGAGAGGGCGGTGGGTTATGAAGGAAAGAAAGAGAAAAATGAATAATAGAGTCAGCTCCAGGGATCAAAGATTAAGCCCGTGGCCTTGGAGAAGAGGTCAGGCTATGTACTGGCAGCTGCCACAAATAAGGCGTACAGCAAGGAATCCATTTTCATGACACAGAAGACCACAGCCAGTTCCACCATTTCTCACCTCCAGGCCTGAAACCCATCCATCCTTCGGTGGGAAGTATTCCCACAAGGAGGTCCATGAGAAGTCCAGCTGTGGCCCTAGCTAGACACAGACCCTGTTATGGGACTTGAAAGCAGCGTCTTCAAAAGCAGAGCCAGGCTTAGATGACATCATTCGCTGCAGCCCCAAGGGTATAGCGATGTGATTAAAGGAACAGACACCCCCAAAATATTCTTTGAAACGTTGTGGTTATTTGCTCACTCTAATGTTGTTATGAGCTCACATGTAGTTATTTTTGTTGTGGAACATTTTTTGAAGACTAATTTGGTTATTTTTGTTTCATAAATTTTCCTCGAAACATTTATACATCTGTTTCCTTCATAATGAAAGTAGTCTGTTGTATTCTGTAATGGATTAAGAAACTCAGAAGTTGTTTTGTGGCTTTCTGTGCAGAGCAGACTGTATTTATATAAATTCAGATTATAAAAATGATGTGTCAGCTTGACAACGTTTTAACCAAAGTTGACATGGCGGTTTAAGTGTCTGTAATGGAAAAAACGTTTTCAGAGCTTTAGTGAGCGTACAGTAATGATGTACATTCTTGTCTCACAAACACCTGTCATGCATCTTATGATACCTTTGTATTGAGCCTATAACAGCATGCAAATGAAGATAATGGAGTGAGTAAATAACAAACAAATTTTTTATTTATAACCAAACAATTCTTTTGTTTTATAATTGTGTTTTATCTAAACACCAAGGCGTCAGACGAATGTAAAAAAATAAATTACAATGTGTTAAATTCAGAAAAGGTGGGGCTGAGCTCATATTGGCAGACAGGTTATTTTTTGGCGTGCTATTTCTTTAAGCGTCCCCATCTTTAAGCGTTTCTTTAAGCGTCCCATGTCGCCGCATGGGTGCTAAAGGGGGAGGGGAGCAGATGAGAGCTGATCTGAAGGATTAACATGGGTTTTTTTAAGAAGAAACATTTCACGCACATTTCAAGTGCTTAATGCCAGGCTGTGCGACCTCCTGCCCGCTGCTGACGACATATTCAACACCACAGTCTCACCTTCACTCCTGTTCTAATTTAAGTGTCTTACTCAGCCTACACATTCATTAATAGCGCCCCCTCACACTGAGTCCCATAGAGTTATCTGTCTGCTGTTTCTCCTCACTCACTCTTTCACTTTCTCTCACTCACTCACACTCTCTCTGCAGTTCCTTCTAACTGAGAGTCAGCCATATTAATATCTCAACAGTTACCGTACCTAATTCTCTCTCTCTCACTCTCTCACTGCCTTTCTTTCTCTCTCTGCCTCTTTCTCTCTCTGCCTCTCTCTCGTGCTCTCTCTCTCTCTCTCTCTCTCTCTCTCTCTCTCACTGCCTCACTTGGTCTCTCACTGCCTCTCTCCCTCTCTCTTACTCTTTCAATCTCTTTCTCCCTCTGTCTTTGTCATTGTGTTTCTTTCTCTCTGTGACTCTCTTGCTTGCTCTCTCTCTCTCTGTCTGAACTGTCACCTCATTTGCCTCAGCTGTGTGCTTATGTTATCTAGCTCTATAGGGAGAGAGTGGCAGTGTTCGTGGAGTGTGTGGGCTGGGGAGGAGTGGGCGATGTGAAGCTCGTCTTAAGTCTGATCTGGGATCAGGGGATGACGTCTACAACTGTTCTGTTGGGTGTCATTTCAGTGCACTGTACAGCAGCTGTGCCTGAAATTTTTGTACTTTCAGAGTATGTATTAAATCTGATTGTGACCTCTTAATCCCTGATGAAGTATTTTCTGTGGTTATGAAGCGGTGCAGTAGGTCAGTCAGGTTTTGGTAAGACATATTTTTCATGTTTGACGCGCTGCTTTCTGTACGTATCGGAATGAATGTAATTTTTAGCGTTCAGAAAAATAAGAACGAAATATGGCACAATATAGCACTTGAAAATTGTTGTTCCAAAATAGTTAAAGGGGTTTTATCAATAATTTACAGATTTACTCAGCTAAGCCAAATGCACTGCCAGGTAAACATTTCACTGTTCCACCTCCAAAATCTGTTTAAAACCCAAGATGCAGAAAAACAAATATGGGATTTTTTTTGGATCCACATACCATAGCATATTTATTAACTTTTAGAGCTTTAAGGCAGCTATATGTTCCTGTAGCTAAATGGGTAGAGCTTTGCTTTAGCAGCGCAAAGGTTGTGGGTTAGATCCCAGGGAACATAAATGTTGACAGTAATGTATACCTTGAATTCATATAGTATCTACCAATTAAATAAATGTAAATGTACAACTAGAAAATTGAAACGCAATCAGTCACTGAGTATTTTAGGTTTTGAGCTCTCCATTTTCTTTACTGTGAAGCAGAAAAAACAGCCATTGCATAACTCCACTAGTCTCCCAGTCAGAACTTATGTCACCTCAGTTTCAGTGCGCAAGAGATGCGATCATTGTTCCATTATGGACTTGAACTGACTTGCAATCATTTACAACTGATGTATTGCATGTGAAGTGTTGCACCTTGGAGACCAGGAACAAAGTGCTTTATTATGAAGCCTGGCTGGTCTGGTTTCCTCTCGGTTGACTGGTTTGGCAAGGAAGTTTATACAGCATTACTTGTCTAATTACTTTCTTGTTATGACTGAATGCGGCAGAAGGCTTCATCCTTTGCATAGGTTCTGCAACAATATTACTTGGCCTTTTTCCTAGTGTCTCTGAAATTAACTCAGGAAGTAGTTCACACAACAGACTTTGTCTGAATGATGTGTTTATTTTGGAGAACGAAAACCTGAAACGTAAAAAAAGAGATTATTTGTGCAGCTGTAGACAAAAACACTGTGTGTGTGAGAGAGAGAGAGAGAGAGAGAGAGAGAGAGAGAGTGTGTGTGTTACACTTTATTGTCGCTTTATGAGTGTATTTGTTCTCTTTTTAACCAGCTCTGCTGACGGTTTAAACATGCTGTTTCTACTTTAAAGAACCACACCAAATGTCTTCAGTCTGTCTAAATCTCTTTTCTCGTTCCTGCTGTCCAGGAATAAGTGTGGAACGTCACTGAATTTACCGCCTCTCCACAGATAAACTTCCTGCAACAATGGAAGCTAATCCTTTCCTTTCTTGTGCTGTGTGATGACGAGCGTCCCGTATCATCAGCATCGTCTTTCTGACAGGTTGAAGGTCATTGGAATTGTTCTGGATTTTTCAGGGAACGTCTGTCAGGAGAAACGTCACGGCGGTGACATACCCCCCCCACCCACTCCCTCAGTCTCTGGAAGGCTAATTGAAATGCAGGAAGATATGTATCAGCCCTCACGCTAGAATCTGCGATAAATTTTTGTCCATGACACGTTTCCCCAATCGGTCATCGATCTTCGCGTCAATCCACGGTATCTATCAGCCCCGGGGCAGGTCGCGCTGGCGTCCCTCTCTAATCACTCACGCATGGTTGAGCTCCACGGTTGGGGACTGTGAAAGTGTACATCTACATCGCTTATTTATCGCCTTTATGGGACCGAGTTATATTAAGAGGAAGTGTGTTTCCTCCAGCCCCTTTGACTGCAATATTTGACTGCAATATTTGACCCATAGCAGGACCGGGATGAAAGCCCAAACAGGAAATGAGAGAAAAAGTATCTTGCTTTTAAACAAAGGAGGAAAAATGCCACATACGTCAATAACAAAGAACGCTCAAGGGCACATCTTTGAAAAAACATGTTAATTTTCTTCTCCTACTTGTTCTTTTCTCAGACAATAAACATCTTATACATACAAATCCCACTTGTGTACGTTTATCCGCTGCATGTAGATGTTGTTTCTGCTTGTAAACATCGCCCACTGCCCACTTTACATTCTGCAAATGTAGAACAGGTTTCAAGGTTTTTGTGTTTGAATTGGCCTCATTTGCCCCTGCTGGTGAATGTTGTAACTACATAATGTGGCTGCATTTTTCTCTACTGACGACTCTGTCTGTATATTCTGATCAGGTAAAATCTTTAAGCAATTTCATTAAATTATAGTGTTTGTTCTACCTTAAACACATAAAAACCATTTTAAGTGATTTATTTGTTTTTGATTCCACAGCTCAGATGAGTCAATGGCAGAGGGCCTGTTGTCCAATCATGTTTCTTTCTCTGGAGTAATTAGTCACATGACTTTTATCGCTTAGGTGATTGGCTCAAGCAATCTGGCCACACAGCTGGATGCCCATAAGCAAATATGGACGACTTCAAATGGCAAAAGAAATAGGTATCTAATGGATGGCTTTCTATCTGTATAAGGGTGTTTACTTTCTATGTAAACAATAATACAATAATAATATTTCCCAGACAGTTAATATTCTCCCAGGAGTTCTTCATGGCTTGTCTACACAGTCATTGAACCATGAAAAACAAGAAAAAATGTTTTGTATGCAGAGGTGCAACCAAAACATAATGGGAAATATATGGTTGACATGTTTTATTTTAACACAGTGCTGGAGGTTAAGATTAGCTGACATATTGCATTCGGTCTGAGAGCTGTTTCTTTATATCTTCGTGTGTGTTGGCTGTGCTAGTTGACACATAGTCAAGCGTACAATGTATTGGCTGCAGTTTTAGGCCTCGGTGATACGGAGCGTCTGGGGCAAACAACAGAGGTGCCTAAATAAGCAGCTGCAAAAACAACAAGCAATCAAAAAATGACATTTGTGTCAAGAGTCTCTCAGGTGAGCGGAGGCAGGTCCAGTTTAAACAGCCCACTTCACAGAGAGTGCTGAGGGCTCATTTTACTGGCAATGAATGTACATGAAACCATGAGTGATAGCAGTGTTATGAATTTATAAATGAGTGTTTCATGCTCCTTGACACAGGAGAGTTTTTCATACTCTGGGTGAAGAGCTATGGGTGTACAGAAAGATACCACAGACAGACAGCTAGTTTTTGTCAATAAACAGCAAGGGAGAGAGAGAGATTGATGGATATAGAGGTAAGGTAGGTTGGTTGGTAGATAAATACAGCTAGATATGGTTGACAGGTGGATGGATGGATGATAGATGGGTGAACAGAAGTTAGCTAGATAATCTAGACTGGTAGGCAGGCAGACAGACTTGTAGCGTGGCTCATGGTATCACACACAGCTGTGCTTGATCAGCAAACTGCAGTTGGTCCAAATGGCTGGAGCTGGATAGAGCTCATCTGCACCCCGGGGCAGATTCCTTCAGCCAGAGGAAGTGTGCATGGCCGCACACTGTGACACTCTTGGTCACTAACCATTCACTGTTATGATAAAGCGGCATCTTTAAACCAACAGTAACCCACTCTCTCGCCCCATGGTGGGTGGGTGGGTGTTTGTAGCTGACATATATGGGAATCCATGTGTTGGCCGGTGTGAGAACTAACACTGCAAGCTTGTTCTCTTTGATATTTTTGGCATACTGCCCGTCTGATCTCAGGCAGAGGTGCTGACAGTGGTCAAACATCCGAGGATACACACGTCCCTCTGAGCCCCCGGCGATCCCCTGGGAAAGCAAACACAACGTCTTCATCATCCATTTTTACCATAGTTGTTAGCTGCTGTGGCGCTAGTTGCTATATGCCATAAAAATAAACATGTTTCTGATTAATTAACAGATGTGTGAGAGCACATTGCTGTAACTGTGCAATGTTATCAAAACATATTTACAATGCTATTTGTCCGCATATCATTTGTAAGATAATGAGTTTATTAACGCTACCGCTTCAAAAGGTCACTGACTTGATATAGCCATAAAGCAAATTGTTTTGTATTAAATGTTTACGTGTTAGAAGAAAGAAATAAATTGGGCCTAAATAATGAAGTTAAAGTATGTAAATACTACATGAATGAAAGATAGAAACCCGTAGCTTTAGAATAACAGTGTGAGATAAGGAGTACGTGTCTCAGCAGAAAGTGTCCAGGTGCCTGGAGCCTTTACTGCAGTTGCCCAGGAAGCAGAGGCTTATCAGAGTCCTCTCTTATCCTTCCCTCGACCATGTGACTAAACCTGAGACATTTAAGCTGACCAGTCACAGTGCAAACAAACATGCAATAGTCATTGATCACTATCAGCACCTCTGCGAGTCTGCAAATGCCAAATGACCCCTTCGGTACAAAATCAGGGATTGTAGAACAGAAACGAATCTTTTTACAGCTGTTTGCAATAATGGTGTTTTTTTTTCGCTTGTTGTCTGCTTGTTGGGTCTGGTAAGATAATTTTAAGAACAGAATGCAGAAACATGCCATTTTACCTTTTTGAAGTTTTTATCACTGCAGTAAGTTTTGTAAAACATCACTGTGGTGTCGGTTACAGCCCTAAACTGCAGCTGTGATGTGTGTGTCTGCTGGGTCAGATTCTTTGTTTCGCCAATCATAATGCTTTTTACCTGTTTATCGTTTAGTTTGTGCGCAGGGCAGCCCATATATGGAAACAGGAAGCTGTGAGCGTCAGTGTCTGGTGTTAGAATGGTTTTGCTACATTGCTTTGGACAACTAACATAAGACTGTTACAAGGTCAGTGTAAAGCTGTACTGATTTGATTTTACTGTACGTGACTGTCTTCTCAGATGTGATCCTTTCTGGCTATTAGCACGTTGTTTTGGTCTTTCTGTAGCTGAAGAATGCGGACGCTCATATCGTTCCACTTTATCTTCCCAACTTGCTCCTCATTCTGTCGTATTTTTACTCAAAGAGATAGAAACAACACATAACGCTATCTTTATTATTCACAATGTGTCGCAGTTGTTCCCTCGCCCAGAGCGAATTTCCTCTCCATCACTGTATAAATCATGTCATGAAACATCTTATCGTGGGTAAAGTCCTTCACTGACTTTGCATCAAATCTTTATTTCTGGCATCCTGTGGTCTAGGCAAGACAGAAAACAACAGACACCTGCATGCAACATCACAAAGTTGCTCTCCATGGCAACAGCGCTATTCTGTCTAGCACTCGAAATCTCTATCTTCATAATTTAACAACATTGGAATGGTTCTCATAGCATTATGTTGTTAAGGGGAAGCGCTGGCTTGCTTTAATGCATTATCATATGCTATAATTCAGCACTGTGTAATCACAAAGATTACAGGGTGCTGTTTCCATACCTAAACTAACTGCAAGTAAAGTTGATGCTGTGGTTTGGAGTATTGGCGGCTGGTATCCTTCAGCTGGACTGTAGAAGATTTTTTTTTGACTGACAGGGTCAGCCGACCCTCACACGGCCTCGGCTAGCGCGATAGTTAAGCTTTATCTGTAGCAAATTGAAGTGACCGTACTTGCAACGCTATTCATGTCAATGATAGAGTTTACACTGGAGGAGATAAAGAGAGACCATAGTGGAAAGCCCAGCTGAGACCCGCAGTCTGAATAGTTATTGTGTGTCCTTGCACACGGATATACCCAGACAATGAGTGACTCCATCCAGAACACTAGATTGGGCACAGCGCAGTACATTATGCCATTCAGAACCAAACAGAGACGGTGTGTCTCCATTCAGCTTAGCGAATCTTCCTTCGCCTCTTGCTATTCTCGCCTCCACCACTGTCACAGCAACAAAGGAGCCACGGAAAGCCATCACACGCCAATCTTCATAAACCGTTCTGCTCAATTGAGGTTTATTTCGAATGAATAAGAAAGCAATGAATGTTTATGGTTTATTATAAGTAATGTTATATTGTTTTATGACGCATTGAGCTGTTTTTATTAGATACTTGTTAAAAAAACACGTTGTCAGCTTTGTGTTGTCTTTACTCGCGGCTGATTGGCAGTTTGATAACTTGCTACCGCATCATTAATTTCACCATCCGAAGCCAAATGAGTTTGAGAAGTTGTGTCACAGGTCCAGGAGGGCTAGACACCCGTCACCCATCCGGCACCATCACCAGCCACCGTAAATAAACTCAAAGGTACTTCAGTGACTGCACGTGGCCCAGAGCTGTATGAATGGCGAAAGGGGAAAGACAAACAAGGCATGCTGGGATATTGGTGGCTTGAAAACCAGTGCCCAGATGCTAATTAGAAACTCACCCTGCGCCGGCAGCGTGGTGATTAATGGTGATTGTTTCTGCGTTCAGCGTATTCTCCTGATTGAGCTGGAGTTTCACATGAGTAACTCAGTGCAGTGGAGGAAAGAGCCAGACTGCCAGATCTGCCTATAAGTCATCAACCACCCGCTGCTTTGCATCTGCAGTGTGAGCATTAGTGTGATACATACGTATATATATATATGTGTGTGTGTGTGTGTGTGTGTGTGTGTATATATATGTGTGTGTGTGTGTGTATATATATATGTGTGTGTGTGTGTGTGTGTATATATGCACATACAGTGTGTACATATATATATATTCATAGACAAATGAATATGTATATTTGGATGGATGGATAGATGGATGCGTACATCAAACATTCTCTCTTTTTATATATCTGTGTGAATGTGTAAATGTTAATGTATATCTTCTGCTAGAGGTCTGAGCTTGTTCTTAACCCTGAGCGAGATTGAAGAGCTTCATCTGGGAAGGTCTGGCCGATTAGCCTCCTCCACAGCCTGTTCTTGCTCATAGTCTGCCACTTTCCATTTTCAAACCCAGCGTTAAGAGCACAAGGGCAGGCAGAGGTGCTACGGGAAATGGATTAAGGGCCTCTCACCTTCCAACTCTAGCTTTGGCAGGCTGGCAGGATTCATTTTCACTTTCATTGCTAACCTCCAACCCTCCTCCACCCCGCCCTCTGCTCCCATCCTGCCCGCAGGCCCTCAAGCCACCCTGACTTCTTGCTCAAACATTGTGTCTTAACCTCAGAACACAGATCACTTAACTCAAATGGGTACAAGAGCCCATTCTGCATGTAAATAATAGAATGCCAGCCTACCTTGGTGAGAGAGGTAAAAACAGACCTGTTTTGCTAATTGATCTTTACATCTTTATTCAGTTTGTACTTGTTTGATGTTGGTGTGCGGTGGGACTGACTGGGATGCCTGAATTAAGCACAATGGCATTAAAAGTGGGCTGCTAAGCAGGACGGACAAACAGACAAAGGATGAGCCAAAGGAGACAAACATGAGCATGTGGGAGCATTGATGATGAACAATGTGGCCCAAAATTTTGAATAGCGATTTATATTCAGGCGGGTGGACCAATCAGGCGAGCGTGTGCAGGGAATAACATGGTGATTTAGCCGCATGCCTTTGTGCACCATTCTTCTGTCTCAGCGGGATTGCGTTGAGCAGCTTTAGGGAGGACCCAACTGTGCTTTGCATAGCCTGCCTTGTTTCCCTGTTACAGGTAAAATTTTTCTGTTTCAAAGCTTCTGAAGGTCTAGGCTGGGAGTGGTAAGGGTCACCCCAATGAGCTAATCCAAAAATAAGCATTGGATGCTGTTCCATCTCCTCTGCCCTTCATAGTGTCTGAGAGACAATTCTAGAACTTTTAAAACAAGCCCTTGTAAACAGAGCCAGTGTACATGTTAGCCATTTTGGAAACTCCTCTAGTCAGTTTTGAACATTACATTTATTCATTTGGCAGACACTCTTTGCCAAAGCGACATACAATGAAATCAAAGTATACATTTTTTTAAATAGTACTTGTGTTCCCTGGGATTGAACCCACAATCTTTGCGCTGCTAACGCAATGCTCTACCAGTTTAGCTACAGGAACATTTTGTAAAGCATTGTTATACAATACTGCTTTGTAATTTAATAATCTGTTAACAACTTTAGTTGTTTATGTTGAAAAGTGAAAAAGATCCACTCTAAAACATTACTTTTACAAGATAATGAACAAAATGGTACGTGTAGCTTGGTAGTTTTGCATTAGCAGTGCAAATGTTGTGGGTTCGATTCCCAGTGAACATGTACTGATAAATTTTATACCCTGACTGCACTGTAAGTCAGTGGATACAAATGTCTGTCAAATGCATAAATGTAAATATTTATGAAGGCTTGCATTGTAATAATCTGTGAAGCAGGAACATCATACATTTTGCTGCTTTTAGCTTCTTAGGCAGGTCCAGTACAAGCATGTGTAGAAATAGACACAGATAATGGCTCTTTAAAAAGGCAACTTTCCTGGGTGGGATTTCTGCTTCCTTGTTCCTGAAGTGAAAGGAATCCTGGAATGGTTGTTTGTATTGTTAAAGTGGTCCTGGATTGGTGATTATAGGTTTACCACCCTGATGTGTCTGGGTAGTCCAGGAGCAGCTGACTGATAAAGCCTTGTTTCTCATTAACACACTGACAGACTATCTAACTGTGCAATCACACTCTCCTCAGTTTATTAAAGTGGTTAGGAAGTCACTTGTGCCCTGCAGTGTCTAGTTGTAATTCTTCACCCAAAGGTCTGGCGAGAGATTCAGCAATACGTGTGACTTTCTTTATCTCTCTCTCTCACTCTGCCTTTGATTCGACTCTTATCCTCCTCTATTTTTGTCTTTCGTCTTTCTCTCTCTCTCTCTCTCTCTCTCTCTCTCTCTCTCTCACACACACACACACACACACCTCCCTTCTTCCTCACTCATCATTTTTTCTCCAGTCTCCTTTCCATACAATGAAATTTTATCTCATTCTTCCATTTTTTTGGCTATTTTTCCCTTCGAAGCCCAAAATAGCATTCCTTTTCAGTAAGTGCAGTTTCTCCCTCTGATAAATCTGTGCTCTATACAGCAGTCGTATGATTGGCTGAGATGGCTTCTGCTAGCACTTGGTGTGATTGGCGCTTAGCCAGCGGCTATAATCACAGTTTACAGTGGTTACAAAAGACCCAAACATGCTCATATCAGGACCCTGAATGGTGGTTGTCACACAAAATACATGCTAACGATAGCATCAGGCAGACAACAAAGGCGCTCGCCTAGATACCGTATGGTTGAGATGTGCCATTGATTGAATGGTTGTGGCGGCGATTGACACGTTAAAATCAGGTAGTCACATCAGAAAACGAATGACAGCCATGTTTGATTATTCGTCACGGCCGCAACCGTCAGCACAATGTCAAATGTCTTGACAAAATCCATACTTTGTCACTGCATGAGGTACGAGAACTCTGAGACGCTGCCTAGCGACTCCGTTTGCTAGAAATGTGAAAATTGTTACCGGATAGAAATAATTTTCACCCCCTGCTGATTCTAAGAAAAGTACCTCTGGGCTCAGATTAAATGTCATAAACACACCCACACAAAGAGCATCTTCTGCTCTTCACCCCCAAATACACACATGGAGAGACACATAATACCAGTAAGCTATAAAAACACGTCTTTTCTTTATCTAACAGAGGCCTACAGCTCTCGACAATGATACAATAGGAGTTTCATGTGAATAATACTAGGTTCTGTATATAGTGTTTTTTAAAGCGCATGTGGGTACTTGGTTTTTTTTTTCTTTTTACATTTCAAACTCAATATCTGACTGTAAACATGCAGTACACGCAGTTCATAGCTGTATACCCCAGAAATGTTTCTTTCACCCTTCATTTTGTTTAAAAATAAGAAATAATCGGTGGGTGTTAATTTTGAATTAATGAAGTTTTCAGTCAAGGACTGCTGAGGCGTGACGCTTCCCTGATGGATAGGGAGCGTGTGTGATGAGCATTAGAGAGTGAAATGAATTGACACTGTATTGGTGTGTGTGTGTGCGTGTGAGTGTGTGTGCGCGTGTGTGAGTCAGACAGGCATTATATTGAGTCTTGTTTCCTGTCATTTCCCCACAGGACTGCTTTGTGTTAACAACTTTGTGTTCTTGTTTAAAACTCAAGGTGAACTTAAACAGCGGCAGTTTTGTTCAAGTTGTCAGAAGACGCTCTCTTTATGAATTACTGTACAAATACTGTAGAACAGCTGACAGAACAAATGATCAGAACATCTTATTGCTGTGTGATAAATATGCTTTGTGTGAGAAATATAAGTTTGTATATATATGACAATGCTGTTGCTTATTGTTTTAATTTATAAGCTTGTTCTTAGATGTGGAGCATCTATAAACATCTTGACATTTTTATTCAGGTCACTTTGAAAATGCCAAAAACTTTGGTTCATTTACAGTATCAGTATGAGGAAACTATTTTAGATGGGCCGAATGTATGAGTCAGCAACGGTTTTTCTTGCCGACATCGCAGCAGGTTGTTGCCTCCGCTGTGCACTGCGAGAGGAATTTACAAGTTGGGGGAAAGATGAGTACATACTGTATTGTCCTGAAAATCCAGCGAGGATTTGGTGTGTTCTCATACAAAGCCTCAAATCCGCACCTTTGGGATGCAAAGTAATCCAGCCTAGTATGCACTGTTATTTTGTGGCTTAAACAGCTGTTTCTGCTGATCTGGGACCTGTCCACAGGGGCATTCCGGTTGACTCCAAATAGTCTCTCTTTGATCTGGTCACAGTCTTTGACTTAGGAAATCTTCCAATAACAGCCTGAACACATGCATTGTGTCTTAGTGCCTCACACACCGATGGCCACAAACCTGTCCGGCCTTCAGTCAGACCTCCTGGGGGTCCGGGTGGTCCAGGGACGGTTTTTGAGGTAAAAGCATTTTTATTATAAGTAATACTTTCTGTACATGTTGACTGGCAGAAAATCTTAAGATTTAGAGAGAGTGAGTGATATTATCCCTTTAAAGGTCAGGAAATAAAAATACCTTAGAAAAAAATGAATTTATTGCATTTACATTTATTCATTAGCAGTCTTCAAAGTGACCCACAAATGAGGAGCAAAATGAATCATCATGAGGAGGCTGTAATACTGTTCCATAATCTTTCAGAGAAGGAATTATACATGATTTGTAATTTCCATGTAAAAATGTTCATGTATATGTGCATTAAAAGGATAGATTTTTTTTTAGACCTTTAGGCTTTAGACTTTTTTAGAACATTTTTGTACTTTCCTATTTCTTAATCTTCCTATTTCTTAATCTTCTATCTTGTTTTGTCACCTGCAAATATCAAAATATCTTCTGTGTTTATCAGAAAAAAAAAATACATAAAGGTTTGGAATGACGTGGGTGAGAAAATGAAAGGAGTTTATAGTAGTCATTAGCCATTTTAAACCATTGCTTCTATTTTTGTTTTTACAGTTTGCATGCCTGATAAAAATAACATGTAAAAAGTGTGAAACCTTTACCATGAGCTGAGCAGCCATCTTACAGCACAAAGCCGTGTTACTGCTAAACACAGAGGGTGAGTTGATGCCTGTGTCCTCCAGCCCATAACAACCATTAGATTATTACTGTCACACATCCCTGTAGAGAAACTCGCACAGCTCTGCACATGCTACATGTCCAGTGTCATTAACAGTCAACACTTCACTGTCTCTGCCATGTGTCATAGATCAGCCAGATGGCAGATTTCCTCCATCCAGGCCTGCAGAAAAGCTCCAGACAGCGAGACGTTCTTCATCGCTCGATATTCAGTCAAACAGAGAATATGCTTGTGCATTCTGTGAGAGTGGGAGAAAAAAGATGGAGGATGAAAGGAAAGAAGCAAAGGGAAAAATGAAAGATTAAGAGTTCTGGTGTCTGGAGGTGATAGTAGGGTTGTGAATGAAGAGAAACGATAGCTACAGAGGTTAACCAAACTCCCTGTGGATGTAATTAAACATGCACCGTGCTTTCCACCCCCATTTGCCCCTAAAGGTTAGTGCAATCATAACTGCAATGATTATGATGAAGATGATGAGGAGAAGTAAGATACAAACTGCCTACAGCTTTGCATTGTTGCTGTTTAGAGCCCACCGATGATGGCTGCGGCGCATAATAGCCAATCAGTCGCAATAAACACGCAGAATGTTTTCTGTAGAAAGCGTGCACACGTGATTGTGCACATAAGTGCACAGACATGCATTTTTTGAGTGGATCGTGCGCATTCAGGTAGAGATTAGATTTGTGATTGCGCGATTGCCTGCACGCGTACGCATGCAATTTGCTTGGGTTTCCAGCTGCAGTTAAGTTGCATTTTCCCCTGCGAGTGCTATTAGATGGAAAGCCCTCATGTTCATTAGCTGAAGTTTCAATGGGTGGGAGCGCCTCGTGATGAAATAAACATGGTTGCCAAACAAAAACATTTAGACTCCATCCCTACAGAGGCCCGTTTTGGTTCGGTCTTGCTGTCAGGCCAATCTCACTCATCCATCCTCCTGGGCCTCAGGGCCTCGTGACTGCTTGTGAGTTTAGGCTGAGGAAGAGCTTCATTTACCGCCAGAGAAAGAGAGGAGAGACTCCTTCACGGCTCATTGGGTCTGTTTTCACTCGCTAATTTCCCGCCTCTGTCGGCTGTCCCGTACGCGTCTGGGCTGTGGCGTGTCCCTTGACGCCTGTCACTCTCTCTTTTCGCCGCGGCAGTCTGCATTCTTAAATTGCGCCATCTTCTTGCTCACGTAGGTGCTGGTGTACGCTTCAGAGCGCACCGTTCCCATTACAAACAATCACATCTCACCCACATCCCCTTTCCAATTTAAGTGCGCCTGAATGGGCACTGGATTGTGATCTTATCCCGGTCTGGTGAGAAAGACGTATTTAAAGCTGAAGTGTGCAGGTTTTTCACAAACGCTCTCCCTGTTATTCATTGGTTGAGCAAATAGGCATCATCGGTTGATCTGACGTCGGTATGTTTGACCTTTTTAGATGTTTAAATAAACAAAGCAATGTTTTGAAAGTGTGCTTTTTGTGTTAGTAAACCTGAAAACCGTTTGCTTTATAGTCTCAAAGAAATAAAGGCGGGATAGAAAAATTGCACGCCTCACCGTCTGATCTATTATAATGAGCAAATGAAACAGAGCTAAAGTCTGCAGTTAGAAAGATAGAGAGAGTTTCGCCAATAGTAATTGACCAATTTTTATCTCATTTCAGCCTATTGAGCAGGAACTATTTAACCATCCATTAAAATGAGCAAAAGGAAACAGCAAAGCCGACGTTAAAAAAAGACAGTGACCAAAGTAATAGATTATTGGATTATTGACTAATAGATTAATCGCTCAGAACCGCTCGCACCTGCAGCGAGATGAGAGGAACCGAGCTGAAATTAAACTGTCCCTCTCTGGTTGGATGAAGTCGTGAGAATGTTTGAGTTCAATATGAGATTGGACAGCAAAGTCCAACTCAGGTTGATCCTGCTGGCAGGTTAATTATATGAATTGGCTGCGGTGTAGTGCAGCCTATCAGATAGAGGCAGAAATGAAAGCATGCTGCAGTGAGATCAGCTGTGAACTGATGGCTGCAGTAAAGCCCCCTCGCACCCGCATCACTCTGATTTTCTGCCAGAAAGTGAAACAGTTGGAGAGGTGGAAACAGAGAGGGTAAAAAAGCGTGTTTGCACATGCAGAAGAGAAAATGAAGGGGGGGGGGCAAGGCTCATTTGGTGATTATCACCCCTCAAACCCAAACCGTTGAAGTAAAAACGCCAAATTGAGGCATGTAGGAAAAACACGTCCCCCTTCATTAACTAATGCAAGAACAAATTAAGGCAAATGTCTCGAGCGCAATTCTCAATCCTCACAAAATAGAAAGTGCAAATGCGGTTAATAGTAGATATTTACCCAAAGTTCAAATGGATTTCACTCATCCCACAAGCCAATAAACAGCAATAATGAAAAGATTGTGCCAGGTGAGAGGTTATTATTGTTAACAGAAACTGTTTTGAAGGTTGTTCGTTAAGTAAAGTAAAAATAAAAATGGGACGTTGCAAGACATAAGAAAACAATTTGATGCCACATATGTGCAGAACGTATACGAATAAATGAAAACTGAAAAGACAAGAAAAATGAGCTTTGAGTATTTTTATTTTAAAGTCATGGTAGTCTGATTTAGTGTGTAATCTTCAAGCTTATCTGTGTCATTTTTTCGTTTTGGCTGATCTCACATAAGATCTGAACAGATCCAGTCTGTTGCTGAATCGCAAAGCTCTGGAGATCTCTGAGCAATGCTGGCTGTAATTTACTGCTAAATGTAGCAACCATGGCACATCTGTAGCATATTTCATTGTCAGTGAGTTTTGCAGCTGTACTGGTGTGAATTCGACAGCTAAAACGTTGAACTTTGATGGTGTTTTATTTTAGAGTTGTTTCTGCTAAATTGTACCATGTCATCATATGCAGCTGTGACATCTGCTACCATAATTTGTAAATGTTATAAGACTTTGTTATTAAGAATGAGAACTAAAGCTACTAAACAAATACATTTTTAGAAACTGCGGTGCAATGTGCACTAAATCAAAGCTTAGTAGTGGAGAGAGAACCAATCAGAATGCAAGCCTGTCGGGTCATGTGACCATTGCCATGGGTTCTGAAAGTATTAGGCGTCTGTCCCCAGTCTCTTATGAAATATGAAAAATATGAGGAGAAAAGTAATCACAAATGACAGCAGATCTCATTCTTCACCAAAATAATTTGTTTGCCTGCAAACATGGTCTCTCTGCTGCTATTTCATCTCAGCAGCGAGTGAACACACAGACCTTCGAGCTCAGGTGGAACAGAGACGCTCCACATAGAGCACGATTACCAGAACAGGACGGACTGTTTGTGTTGCAAACCCGTGGCTGGCATTATGCTGAGCAGACGCAAACATCTACTTCAGGTGTGAGTTTGGAAAAAGCAGAAGCTAATTAACTCGATTTGTTTTCTCAGGAACGTTGAGGTGAGGCAGGCACACGTTCTCCTGTGTACCTGCGTGTGTCGCTCACGTAGCTTCCGCCCCTGAACGACTGTTGTTGTTCGAGTGCCAAGCTGGCTTTGTGGAAATCACAACATGCCTCAGAGCAGAACGGTTTTGATAAATATGTCTAAGAGGGCAGCGCTCTAGAGGAGACCTTTTTGAAAAACGGGCCTATCAGTCCAAAGCAACATTTTGTCTGTCAGGGTTAAATGTTTCCAGGACGTATTTTCTATCTATAGTTCTCTGTTTTTTCTTTTACTGTTTTCTCCTTTTCTTTGATTTCTCTCACACTCCGTGCCAGTGGTCAACAGAAATAGATTTTGAGCTAGTTAATGCTGGGAATTCAAATGTGTGCTGGCGTATATGAATATATCTGTATTATATAAAAGATATGAAATGTAATTTAGTGTAATACAGGCATAAATGTTCATGAGTTTGTAGTTTGTGGTCCACCAAGAGCAAATGGTATAAATTGCAAGCAGGACTAACTGTTTAAAACATGGCGGCAGTGCTGAAACTTGTTTATTGTCTTTATTTAGATTCATTAGTGTGTTGCTGGCAAAGAATAATGTGCAGAAATGACATCCATCATCTTTAAATTCGTTTGAAGTGTGCCACTCATTGCCAGATTCTTTTCAGCCAACATGCATTTGCTCTCAGTTATGTTTATCTTCAGTTCTTAATGTAAAAACATAATTGATGCTGCCCACTGCAAGAGCCATTTTATAGACACGACTGATGCATACCAGATGAAGTTTATTATTAATGTCTGTGTTTGTTTTCTGTGCATGTTTTAGCGGTGCATCTGTGTGTCTAAGCGGAGAGAGTGTGTGCGTGTGTGTCTGAAGAAGTGCATATGCACACAGGCTGTACCCCCCTCTCCCCACCTCCAGCTGGGCTTTTGCTCGTAAATCACAGGCCGGTTGGTTAATGAAAATCTCAGGCAGGGAAGAGGGCAGGGAGGGAGTGATACTGAGAGAGAAAGTGATCACTGAAATAAGGCCAGTCTCTGGTCTTCTGCACTGCTCTCTTCTTACTCCTCCATTTTCTTTACCTCTCCTCTGCTCTAGTCACGTCTCCTCTCTTCTCTGCTCTGTTCTCCTGTTTTTTCTCTCCTTTTCTGCTCCATTCTTCTCTTTTATTTCTTTCTTATCCCTGCTCCTCCTCTCTGCTCTGTTTCTTCTTTTTCTCTTCCTTTTCCTCCTTTTTTTCTGTTCTTACTCAATTTATCTGCTCTGTTATCCTCCATTTTCCTCACTCCTCTTGTCTGCTATATTTTCCTCTTATTCCTTTCTTCTCCTCACTCCTCCTCCTACAGTATATCCTCCTCTCCTCACTCCTCATCTCTTCTACACTATATCCTCCTCCCCTGCCGGCTCCTTATATCAACTCTGCTCTCCTCTCTTTCGCTCCCCACTCCTCTTCTCTGCTGCGCTCTATCCTCATCTCCTCCTTTCTTCTCTTTTTTTTACTCTGCTCTCCTCTCTTTCTCTCTGTTCTCTTCTCCTCTCCCCCCTGCTCAGCCTGGCAGAGCTCCATGTCTCTCTCTCTGTGGTTGGATGAATGTCACAGGTCTGCATACTAAACAGGCAGGGAGCCTGGCACTTGGCAGGGCACAGAGGTTAAACAGGATCACACACATCCACATTCTGTGTCACTCAGAACCACCAGCACCCAGAGGCCCCATGATGGAGACTCTGAGGGGGGCAAGAGTGTGACCCCTCGCTTGTTTAGAGTGTGTCAGGATGATTGGATCAGCCCAGCTTGTGCAGGAGACGGGCGGAGGCTGTGCTGGGTTTTTAGCCTTGTAATCCTCTTTTCTGGAGTCCACAAACCTGGCACCCCTTATGTTTGTTGAGCCCTAGTTAGTCTGCCACTGCTAGCATAGTGATTAGATCTAAATACTGCCCTTTGTTACAAATGCAGAGATCTGTGTACATAATATGTCGTATCTCACAGGCATGAGCGATGACCTGTGTTTATCTGGTTATGTCTGACAATTCTAAATATTATAATTAAATGGCCATTTAATCCATTTATCCATTGAAGAGTGTAATTTTAATCAACTTAAGGGCAAATGGAACTCACACATTTTTGCCGAATAAATAAATAATATTGTGTAATTCTTTTGACATCTAAATTGTCTATTTACAGCTTAAACATCATGACTTGGCCTTAAATGGCCAGGGAGCAAATTCTGACACACCCACAAGTTTTCACAAACAAACAGCAGTGACTGGACATAATTATGGAGCATAAACAGGATCAGTGCGGTCAGTGCTGCATCAGGCCTGCGGTTTATGTGTCACTGGGTCCTAATATACATCCTCACATGCCCATATTTGGGCCATATGCTGCTATCAGAGCCAAAGGAAATAGAAACAGGAAGAGAGAGACTTAGAGACTGGCATACATATACCCTGGTCTCCATTCTGCTCTCATGCATACTAAAACCAGGCCACCTGCTAGCAGTGCATCACACCCTGCTTGCACACACACACACTCTCACACACACACACTCACTCCTGACAACACACTCTCCCTCACTGGCCACTTCTGAATCGCATTTCACTCCAGAGGGAAGTTGAAAAGAAAAAAACGCTCCCCTGATTTGTCCAGCGCTCTGAGGAAAATGGAGAGAGACAGCTACAGGCAGAAAAATAAATAACCATATCGCACCTAAACCTGTGACACGCCGGTCTGTTATCTTTCCACTCCGGTTTCTCTCCTCGCTCGCCTCTTTTTCATAGACCAGCAGAAAAGTATCACCTTTATCCTTACTTCCTGCTGAGGAACTGCTGTCCAATAACAGGAAAGAGGAGAGGACGTGAGGTTGTCTGAGTCGGGCGCTCCTGCAGCGGGGCTTCTCAGCCGGATACTTAAATAAAAACTAGCCAAGGTGGGACAAATAACTATTTGATTTTGTGGTTATATATTTTTAAATCTAAAAAAAATTGAGATTCACAATTTTGTAAATTATTTGCACGTTTTACGTCCCATGCAGCTAATCATTGGTTAGCCAATGAAACAGAGTGAGATTTAATGATGTTCAAAACATGAAAAGCACAGAATGTTTGATCGTACGCAGGGCTAGTTCCGGTAAGTGGAGGCTCTATTTTCATAATTGATTTCTCTTTTATTAAATAAGACATCTGTCATCGCAGTCATGCACTGAATGTATCTCTATTAGCCATTGCGGCCGTATCCAGAGAAATCTCCAGTACGAATGTGGACCGCGGATCACTAATTAAAGACTGCTGAGTGCTTTTGAACTCACCGCTGAATTTTGTGAAGAGATCGTTCTGATGTAAAAGGCGGCAGAGCGATTTTATCAAAATCAATCAGAGCCACATTAAAATGATTGACGGGCCGAATTTGGCCCGTGGGCTGCTGGCTGAAGAGCCCGGCCATGCAGCTTAGTTTTGTGTTTTCACACGTAATTTTGTTTCTGCTGTTTGAGACCTAGGTCACGTTGTTTGTGAATGCGCGGTGAATGTTAGTGAATGTAAGACATGTTAGTGAATCTACGCTGGTGAATGTAGCAACATTGGTGCCATCCAATCAGATTGTAAGGAGAGGGTTGCGGTTGGAGGTAGGCTTTGATATGATTTTGTCGCAGGATCAACAAAGGATGTTCATTCGGTAAATCGTGCTGATCCAGGAAAACATTGCTATCAACTAATCAGATTGTAGGGTTAGGATAGGACGGTGGTTAGGGCACAAAAGATGTTGATCCAGTAAATCATGTTCTGGGATTAATATAACATATATGTATTTATATATACATTTGTGTGTGTGTGTGTGTGTGTGTATACACAAATATATACATATATAAATACATAATTTAATATAATAATTAATATATATATATATTTGTATATATGATGTGTGTGTGTGTATATATACACACACACACACACACACAAATTTATATACATATGTATGTATATAGTGTGTGTTTGTTTTCATATTATACCAGAATATTGTATATACATACATATGTACATTCAGATCAGTTATATACATACATGTGTGTTTGTTTGTGTGTTTTTGTCATGAATTAATAATAGCTGATGTTTGAAGTGCAGCCCAAGGTGCAGCAAAGAAAACAGCAGTGTAATCATTTGTCTGTGAAGTTTGGCTTTGGTGCATTGACACATGCTTTTTGTGTCGATCCGGACCCCTCACCTCCACCCTCACCTCCACTCCCTCCCCCCGGCTGTCTCTGCGCATCCTCTCAGCTTGTGGATAAATATTTCATTGGGCGTTAAATATAGCTGTGCTCACGGTGAAGCTGACAGAGCTACACTTCCTCTACAGCACCGGAGTGGAGCTGTGGCTCGTGTGTGTGGTGGTCTTTCGAGACAGAAGATGCGAGAGGACACCCGGCTCAAAGGAGGCTCCCCTGCACCCTGGATTAGCTCTGCAGCTGTTCTTTTATAGTCAAGGTTACTCTGGTCAAACACCCGGTGATATCATGTACCGTGTGGCTTGTTCTGCTGAACGCTAGGAGCTCTCTAACCAAGATACATGTAAAAGAAACAGATCACCTGCGATAAGACAGTAACCGGTTAAGCTTATCGGTTGCGTTTGAGGAAAAAAGCGTCTTATCTGACGCTTCTTGTGAGAGATGCTTCATTATAAAACCTCCCCTCAAAGAGAAACACGAGAGCTAGCAAAACATAAAGTAGCTGCGCGCGAGAGAGGCGGAAACGGAGAAAGATGAGGAGGAAGATGAGACATAAGAATAGCAAGATGAAGAGGCCAAGAGAGAAGGAGAGAGTACTAGCTTAGGCATGCATCCTCGGGAGTGGATAATGAATACATGAATCAGTTTGACGTTTTGAGAGTGTGGGAGGCAGACCGATTTGAGCAGATCAAATGATGAATAACTGGCCAAATCTGCAGTACATCAGGGGACTTTGGGAAGCTAAAGGGTCCTGGGTTTGTTGCCTGGTGCACAGAGAAGTCATAAAAGACAATGGTGTGTAATCCAGACCTACGGAATATTTTACTGCTCTGTTTCTGCCGCAGGATATCGGTACATTGCCAGTATAATACGCTATAAAATATCAATTAATGGCCTTCGTTTGACACTTAAAAAGAACCGTGTACCGCTAAGTCATACTGTAGGTCTGTGTACATCTGTTTGCTTTCATGTGCTGTAGATTTAAAGACCCCCAAAAATCTAAATGGGAGTTTAATGGCTTTTTGTCTGTGTCTGATAGTTGTAACATCATGTATAGGCTGGTGTAGCAGATAGGCTTAAAATTTTGTTTAAAATGTATTTTATTTTCCTGGTTTAACTCTCTTGGTGTTGATTGATGATTCATCTTGCACTGCAAACGTTTGTTCGGCCGTTTTTGCCCTGTTGGCTGTTTAAAAAAAATCCTTCAATATGTCTTATAGCCCAATTTTGTGTGTGGGGGGGAAATCACCAAAAGAAAGAAAAGCATGCTTATCAGACAGTTTAGGGGGGTCTTTGGGAATGTTTCAAAGCCCATTTATAGTGCCCCCATTCATCATCTCTTTCTTTTAATAAAACGCATAGTAGGTCTGAGATGGTCTGTTATAGTTGCAATTTCCACCTCTGCATTAGTCACATTATCGACCACTTATTGTTATTTGGAGCTTTTTGGAAGACATTTGTGAGACGTTTCCTGGTTATGAATGGAGAGCTTAATAATTTATACAACATTTTTCAACAGTGCAGTTTAAAGTCATTTATGAACTATCATAGCAGACGATGGAAAAGTACATCATTCCGCTTTTATAATCTACTAATGCATGCGAGACATCTTGCTTAATTACCGCTGTGCTAAAACCACTTAGCAACGCTCTCTCTCTCTGTCACTCCATCACAGATGTTGTGTTTTGATCACTGCTGTTTTGGGGGATAGTAAAGTAGCATATTTTGTGTGTATTTTAGCAGTGAACTGTTCTTCAGCTATTAATATTGTCATTAATGTTACCTTATTCAGTCTTTCCTCTCTGACAATAACACTAAATTCGCTCACTCACTTACTCACAGACCAGTTTGTTTCAAGTCATTGCAAGTTAATTTCAATCCCAAGTGAAAGTGGTGATGTGGATGAGTTAACTTGGTAATTAGTCCATTAGTTTCCACTAGTTTGACCAATTAAGGCCCATTTGCCGACCTGTTGCCTTGAGAGCTTGAGAGGCGGGTGTTACTGACAGAATGACTGACAGGTTAATAAGCCAATCACGGACAGGGACTCTCATGTGACTTTGTTGTTTTTTGCCACACCCCCTCACATTCACACTTAAAGGTGAAACCTTATCCCAAAAATGTGTCATTTCCACAGACTTAATAATATTTGCTTTTTGTTTTGTATTGTTAATTATTTTGTCAGATTTTCCTCTCAGGAGAAACCGCCACTGATTTTGATTATGTTATCATGGTGACAGCAAACGGCTGGAGTCTTATTTAACTCCTGCAGGCCAGCAGTTTTGTCTTAATTGTCACTTTAATTTAGTCAGACACACTTTGTTCAATCACGACTGTCGTTGTTGAGAATGAGAAGTGTTGAGAATCTGTTCACCTTTCTTCTTTATTGTAGCCTTTTCTTCCATTTATTCTCACAGATTTTTTTTCTGTTCAGGGCAGTAATGGGGTTCATTTCTGGCATTAATCTGTCTTAAGTTTTGCCTGTCTTCCGCTCACAGGGGGATTTAATGATTCGATCTACTTTTTCTCTCAGGGGAAGACATCTGTCTAGACGCTTTAAACTTTTCTTAACTTAGCAACAGATTCACTTCTCTCAGTAATCTCTTGTTCAATTACGGTCATGTTATAGTTGTAAAGCACTTTGCAACTGCTCTTTTAAAAATAGGACATTTACTGCTGCAAAATACACCTTATTGCAAAGGTTTGTGTACACTCAATCACCTCCAAGCTAGCAGGGAATGTTCCTAGATAGTTGGCTAGCGTTGTCTTAAAGTTATTGCAGTAATGTTAGGGGAACTTTATTAACATTATATATCATATGTGAAAAACTTTATGCTTAAGTTTTAGTGGAACATTTAAAAAACATTTTTGAATAACGTTCACATAACCAAGCAATAATTTTGAGGCATTTGAAATGCAGGATAATTAATCTTACCTGGATTTAAAAGAGCCTAGCCTGACATGTTAATTAAAGAGATACGTTTACTTTTATCTATAGAAAAAGTGTTATTTTGTGAATGCAAAGAATCATTTACTGTGTATTGTTGAGACTCCAAATACCTGTAATGGTGGTCGATGTACAATTCGATGTTTTAATACAATTCAAACATAATTTTTTGCTTAATGTTTGGCCTTGATTGTGCCTCCTCAATAAATAATCTTCTTCAGACCTCTTACATTGAGTCTGGCTCGGAGATCTATTGTGATGAAGTCGATGCAAGCGCAGCTCGAAAAATCACTGTTTACGCCAAAACTTCAATCGCCTGATTTCTGAAGTTGCTGCGCTGGCGCGTCGATCCATTATGTGAATTGCTGCAGTTTTGCTTGCCTCAAACATGCTGTCATTTTAGCCGTCCAAACCGCAGGAATATCTAAATGAAAAATGGTAGGATAGACCACTTAAGAAAGAAAAGAAAATGTTCATTTTATATGCTTCTATGAACACATTAAAATGTCCCACATTTGTGTCCAAAAATGACTTTTGGCACCGTCGCACCTCACCAAAGTGTGGCCCTGTAGCGCTTTCTGCCTCCGTTCTTTCTGTAAGTAAATCATCTTTTAAATCTGCAGCGTAATTCAGAGGTGAAAGCTTTTAACTTGTTTAGCATAATGAAAATGCGCAAAGGACACAGTAAAAATCCACTCGCATAACTAAAGGCATTAATAGATCTATATACTTACTGCATCAAATAACCACTCTGCGTGTCAGGCTCTCATCGCCGGCCTTCATTTATCTCTATTTGTTCGCGTCTCCTGGTGCGAGTTTGGCATTCTGTTGGTTTCTGGCCCACGCACATCAAAAGATCCAGAGCAGCGGCTCCAAAGGCTGTAAGTTCAGAGCATGGAAAGTCGCCCCAAGGGCCTGTCAGCCCGAGCGTTGAAGGACAGGGCGCGCTGTAACTGTGTGACAGATGTCTGTGTGTACTGCCATCATGAGCCGTCAGTAAGCAGAAGCACTTGTAGCCCTCCGCCCGGTTGACAGTAAAGGCAGGGGCTTTTATGCACACGCCCCCCCCACTAACCTCCATTTGTCCGTGACAGCAGCCCCCAGTGGACGGGTGTGAGTGGTGAGAGGCAAGGTGGGGCTCATCAGAGGTGAACGAGTGTGTGGACCCTGAGGTCAAGTGTCACAAACGGTCCGCTGTGAAACCTGTACATGAGAAAAATCAACTCATGCGGTGATGAGGTAACATGTTATGGGTTGTAAGTGATGTGTAAAGTAACGTGATACAAGGTGAAATTTACACCACCACCAAATTAGGAGAAACAGTTACTTTTCTTAATTGTATTTACTATTATATGTATTTATATTTTTAGTTATTTTTCTATTTATATTATTCATGTTTACATGTTTAAGTTGTTTTATAAGTTATTTGGCACATGCTAAATGTAAGTGACTTACAAAATAGCTTTTTAACATTTAACATTCTGTCTGAAAAGCCAATATTATTATTATTATTAAACATTAGTCTACAAAACTGTGTTTACAAGTGTAAGGAATATATATCCTCAAGCTCAGATAGATAAACAACACAGAAGATTTAAAATTAATTAATAAACCTCTCTGTTAAATCCTCTGAAATAGGTATATTTGAGATGGACAAACAAACATTGTGGATATTTGTAGTATTTGTGAGTGATGATGAGTTTCGTAGAAAAACTGTAGAGTTTTTTTGAGAGGGTTTATCAGTGATGTAGACAGAACAAGAACATTTTCCTGTAGTCCATTTTTAAGATAGAAAACTCCTGTTGGTAAACAAAAATAAATCTGTGAGCTTTAATGAAATCTGATTGTAATCATCTTTAAAAAAAAATACAATTATTCAGACAGTAATAATAATTTGGCATTTGCTGTGCTCTGAAACTTGCAGGTGCGGCCACTGTACTGTTGGCATGACAATTGACAACCTTGTTTTCTGTTGGTGATGCACGGTAATTAAAAAACGATTAGGACTTTCGGTGTAAAAATTGCAACATTCAGGTACGTGATATCCTGTTAATTTACTTCATCTCCGATAGAGCAAAAGCTAACAGTGAATCCATACAATAATTATGTTCTTAACAACAATTTTATTTTTTATTGGTGAAGACCAGATAGTATTACATTCCTAATTTATTCTAATATATGAACATGCATTATTCAAAGTATGCAACACATCACTAAATAGCCTGAGTTTATTCATGCCGTTCGTCTCTGGTAAGCTCTGAGCTCACATTGGTCGGACATAGACTCCCTGCCTCAGTGCTCCACTCAGAAGAGAGCAGCAGGGCAGTGGGCAGTGGTGCATGATGGGAAAGCTAAGCTGTGGTTCCCAGAAGACCTTCCTGCTCTGTGTGTGTGCTGTGTTTGATGTGCAGTGCAGTAAACAACACAGAGATTCTCACTCATTCTGGTTTCTCTCTGGAGATTAGCTACCACATAAGCACACTAATGAGGGGGGTGATTACGGGAAAGGCTTTTAGGAAAATGTTACACATGTAAATGTGTGTTGAAGTCTCCTTGATGACATGTGTGTTCTGCACATGGATGTTCGTGGATCGCCGCCTCTGTGGATGTTATTAAGAGAGACGTCTTTTTAGTGTTTAAAAGGCTTTTTTCGTTTCATCTGTTTTGTTGTAGCGGTCTTGGGACCAGAGGCTGATTAGGAACACCAGGGAGTTTTTAAATTAGGGGTGTATACATGCTAAAATGTCTAAATTGGTTGATTGTTTTCACAGCTAAGTTGTTGTAGTGTTTCTCTACATACGTTACATAACGCATAGCATTGTAATCATGTTGCATTGGCTAGTGGAACAACCTTCCATGATTTGTTCTCATTTACAAAGCTACTTAAATCGTATTTTAATCTTATGTAAGTGCAGCTTTAAATTCAGACTCACTCACACACACACACACAGTTTTTCTGTCATGCTTGGGAATTTCCATTAACTTCTTTTATTTATATACTCTGCTAATTATATGTTTCATTCTCTACCTTTAAATCTCACACAAATATTTCTGCATTTTTACATTTTCATTAAGACATTATTTAGCATGTTTATGAAACTGTTCTGCTCATGAGGCCCGTTGGAACAATCTGGGTGAATTGAGGTTTCAGTAGCCTTGTGGGGACATTTGGTTTACCTGCCTGTTTAAATAAGGACATATCACCAGCTTCAGTTATTAAATAAGCTAATTATAATGCCAACAGACTGTCCTTAAATAAAAATTAAGGCCAATAAAAAATTTTATGAATCATTTTCCAAATATGGATGTCCCCAACAAAAGCTGTCCCTATAGCATAGCTGGGTAAACATGCTCAAACGCATTTATACCTTTCTCACGATGTCATTGCGGGTGAACACGTCTTGTTTTGTCCATTTTTTCTTGAATAACCCACAGGAATTTCTGATTCAATTTAGAATTGCTGCAAGACTATTTCATGGAACTTATCAAGGGACTTGTGTAGATTGCCTTCCAGAGGAAAAAATAAACGGCTAATTTTAAAGCAACCAGGATGAATCAAATGTTATGACAAACCATTTTGGGAATAACTAGAGGGGGGATTTATCACTAAGTAACCAGAAGCTGAGCAATTATCATGTCATGCATGAGCCGGCCACCCCTGGACCCTCACTGTCTGATGTGCAGAGAGCCTTCTTGAGTCTCACAGCGCAGGTGCGTGGTGTGAATTCGCCGGTTCTTGTGCCACGGCTGGTGATGTAATGAATGTATTTCACAGCAGATTTGCATAGTCATGTTTATTCATTTCTGTACTATATCTGCCGGTGTGAGAGCAGAATTTGTCACTTCTGTAAAACTTTGTCTTTACACCAAAGCCTGTCGTGGGTAGAGGAAATCATTACTATCCTGTAGACTTAATTAGTCTGGATTGTGGGGGTCGCCGCCCACATACACTGGTTTCCGTTCTGTCTCAATAATCTGTCAATAGGACACGCAAGAATAAAACGGGCATTGTGAGTGCAGCAGCGTTGGTGTCTCGGCGTGCGTTTACCACCTTTGATTTTAATAAACTCATCAATGATCGCTTCTAAAATGACGCTGATTGCTAATAGCTCTTCTGAATCCCACAGCATCGATTGAAACGTTCATTAATTCATCTAGCTGTACTAGCAGCCCATCAACAGGGCCCCGGATTACGTATTTATCATGCAAGTGTTTTTTTAATGGAAAAATCTCACGCAATGATTGTTGCGTGTTTTGCAGGCGCTCGCCCGTGGACGGGCTCAATATGGTAGATTTTATGAGCGCCTATATTGAGATTGTAGCAGAGAGAGATCAACTTCATAAGTAGCCCTGGGTCACACAGTAAACACTACTGATTGCTGATCGACTGGCCGGTCCTCGGCTGTATACCAGTCAGGTTTGAAACGCCACTCTGGAGAAAAATGAGACTAATAATCCACTGACCGGAATCCTCAGTTTTAACAACAAAACGCACAGATCAATGGCCGATTGATCAATGCCTTAGATGTGATTTATACCAAGTCATAAAACCTCAGTTTCTGTAGACGGTTGACCAAGAGAATATGAAAAAGGCTCACTTTCTATCTGAGCGCAAGTGTCAGGAAATCTGCGATTTTATTGTATTGTTTATGTGGTAAACGTTGCTGTTGGGTGCCACGTGACTCTGTGTAATAGAGTCATCCGTTGCACATTCTCCACAACTTTAGGAAGCATCCTTGTTGTATTTTTCTCGTTTCAACAATTCTCAAATCCGTCATCGTCTTCCGCACCAGTGACCAGAGATTTATCCGTCAATACGTGAGAACAACAGATTGATTTGACCTTTTCCGTGTTACAGCAGGTGTCTGGTGCTATTTGGGTTGCCATGTTTTGTTATGTTTTTTCACCCTTTGCTGGGAAGCGCGTTTGGAAAGCACGCAACAACACGCATTCTGGCCGTTACTGCAGCCTTTCCTGGCAGCTGCGGACTACAGATGCAGGGCAGTTGCATCTTTGGTGTGTTTATGAAAGTCTCTTCTTTATTTCGTCTTATGGCAGATGTCTGAGAGATTATGGGATGTATGCACGTGCATGCATAAATGCTTTCAATGCATTGTGTTTTCTACTTATGGGCATGTTTGGTGGGGGCATTATTGTGTAAGCGTGTACCAGCTTGCTGCAGGCTCTGCTTTTGCATTCAAAGTGACTGCTAACATCACAGCAGATGCTCGCGTTCACAGTGAAGTTGGGCTAGTGAAAAAGGGTCAGATTCGCTGGACTAGCGCAGTTCTGTTCCAGCTCTGCTGCCTACTATAAACAGCAGCCTTATGGAGAGCTACAGTGTTTTTATATGAATCATTGCAGCTATTTGAGTAGAGAAAAACATGAAGGTGCTAATGTAGGCAATTTACTTTGGACCAGCACACTAATGCATTAAGTTGCAGCCTTGATTGAGCTTGTTATTTTTGTTCATAAATTGCACTAATAGAAAAATATTAAGCAGTCAATGCATTGAAGTCCCATCGCGTCAAAGATCCCATGGATTCAAAATTGGAGTGTTATAGCTTTTAGTCCATGTTTTTTTTGCTGTGAGGCCATTTATGTGCTGGTATAAAAATGGAATTAAAACAAATAAGAGTTGAGTCATCGTGCACTACATATATTTTTGTCCAATCAAATGCTTTAGAATGATTAGCAAGTAATTTCATGGTTGTGATGTAAATACAGCCTACTTTATTTAAGACTGCAACAGTAGCTTTTCCCTCTGTACCGCCATCTTTGTTTGAAACATGTATTTGCAGGATAATTGCAGAATTATTCTCTTAATTTTAAATTCCAAACAACTGCTGGAAGAACAAAGGTCTATCTACAGTATATATACAGTCATGCAATGAAACAGCCAGGTCATTCTGTTTACAGATAGACAATTGCTATGAAATCTGACATCGCCGCTCAGATTATACAAGTATAAATTTACCATTTGAATTGGCATAAATTTAAGAGATTGGCTCTGTCATTTGCTTGCTCAATAACTCAATTTTGTTCATTTTTAACAATAATTAAAGATTGCTATATATCTGTCATATATTACATATATATGTGCGTATGTATATATCACAGATTCTACATTTTGCAGTCATTACAGTATCTGTCATTTGTAAAACCATCATTCTTGAACGTGTGATTCAATTAGCACCAATAATGTCATAATATAGAGAAATAAACCCTGGAATGGACATTATGGAAATAGATGGATTATTACAGTTTGATTCATTTGATTAATCCTATTTAATCTTGATTAATCTCTTTCTGTTTCTCTCTCCTCTCCCCTCATCTTTCCCACTCCCCTCCCATGTCTCTTTCACGCCCAGTTGCCCCCACAACTTCCACCGTACGTTCGGAATTCTTCAAGCCGTGCCAAGACAGTCAGGAGATGGCCTTTTGCCTGAATGAAGGAGAGTGTTTCATCATCGAAACTGTGGCAGGCGTGCACAGACATTGCAGGTGAGTGTGTGTTTGTGTGTGTGTGTGTCTGACGCTAAGCAAAAGTGTGTTTTTTCCACAAAACAGCAGTTTCTCATCTCCAACGTTTCTGCATTGACAAACTCCAAGATGCCTGTTGTCTCCGTTTCGTTTGCCAGAGTAGCTATTACGTAACATACAGCTGTTAGTTTTGGTCCTCCGATCTAATTGGACAGGTGGCGTTCCATAAGAGAGCTGATATTTACATTTACACAATTGGCAGAAGCTTTTAGCCAAAGCAACTTAAACGTAAACGTTAATGGTTTACGTTTATGTGTATGTACTGCTAACCTAATGCTCCACCAACTGGGCTACAGGAACACCTATGTTTAGTATGACAGCACTTTTGCTTGTGTGATTGGCTAATTATAAAACAGATAGTCTTAACACAGGTTCTGCCTGGGTAAAGCACGTTTGCACACGTTTAATATTAGTGTGCAATGTTTCTTGGTAACCATAATTGACTTCAGTCTGACCAGTGAATTGGTTTCTACTAGCTACTGAATTCTGATTATTATTGTCAATAATTCCAAATATTAAATATCTTTGTCTTTTACAACATTGTCGCCATTGTCGTTTTAGAAAAGAAATAAATCTCTTAAGGTTGCGTGTTAGGTTATTTTACATGCATAAGGGTTGTTTGTAAGCGCAACATGCAGATAAGGGCCTAAAACCCTCAATGCGTGGCCTCTCGTGGCTTATTTCTTGATTTTGCTAATCCACTGGCATATGCAGGGAAAACAAAGGCTGTGGTGAATATCTGCACAGGATTGGCTGAGCGTATGCCGAAAAATCACTAAAATACTGAGATGATGAGAGATGAAAGAGCGAGTCGGGTTGACGTGGTCTATTTTAGACATCTTGGCATGTGCAGTGGCCATTTGAAAAGCCAACGTTTCAAGGGTATAATTATAACGCTGATCTGCCATGGTTGAGTGTCTGAATACCTTAACCTGAAGAATTTGATGCATCCAACTCGTTCAGACATCAGGACTTTGCATGAAACGTATAATTGAAGGTTTTTAGCTCGGAGATGCTACTGATTTACAGCTGGGTGGTGCAGCAAATAAAAGAATCAGTCATTAATTAACATACAGTCTGAACCGTAAAAAGGTCCAGGGCTTCTTGGGAATCATCTGACGCTCCTCAGGGGAAGAGTTGTAAATCTGTGAGTGTTCTGCTAGGGGCTGTGAGGGAGGACCTGAAGATCAGGAGATGTTTGGGGTTTTTTTGTTGTTTACTTCTCCACAAGCTTTTTCATTCTAGCAGACCTGCCCATCTCTGTTCATCACTCAGATGTAATAACGTTTTTTAAGTGTTTTTAAAATAACCACAGGTACCTCAGGCAAAGGGCTTGACGCAAGCTAATGTTCAGCCCAGCTCAGCGGCCGGTAAATGCAATCAGGAGAGATTTTACCCATATTATTACAGTTATTTCTCTTGTTCATTTTCTCTTTTTTTTCATTTGGCCTTTTATCAATCCCGCTAATGGGATTGTTGTTCCCAAACATTTCCATGGTAACATGTCTTCCCTGTTCATTAGATGCACGTACGATACTATACAACTGTATCCAAGTGTAACAGTAATAAAGCCTATTTTTAATTTAATGTTCAGTGCATAGAGAGGGTGCCTCCATTATCAACTGGTTTACACAATAGGGAATTGTTTTCCATCACCTTTATTGCCTTTATTAAGAGAGAACGGAGGCAATTTGAATGTTCAGTTTCTCGTGACATTAGGCGCCTAGATTCATAATATGCAAATTGATCAATTGTTGTATCCATTAATTAAAAGTTACATTTGAAGGCATGCCTGTTTATTTTAACACAATTATTTTGCATTTGAAAAAGTGTAGAAGGAAAACAGACACGGAACTGAGGTGTTAGGATTTACAAACAGAGTGTATGTTTCATGCTGACAAAAATCTGACAGGAGGGATTGTTCGACGCACTTCGCTGAAGAAAAATGATAAAGACATAGATATATAATGCAGGGGTAGGATCTCAGAAGCCCTGAAAGGGGTATTAAGGGATATGACTTGACAAAATGAATCACATTAATGATGACGATATCCTCTTGTGAAAGTTTTTCATCACCCCTTCTCTCTACTGGTGAACCAGTCAGCAATTATATTGTCAGAGACCTGTCAGATCGGAGCAGACTGTGTTAATCCAGGAAGTCTCTAATCTTGTCTGTCTGTCTGGCCTAAGGGAGGTGCTCGCACCCCCTCGAAAGCCCAAAAAATATGCATCATCATCTCATTGAACAGAATTGTGGGCAGGGCAAGTTTTACCTGTGGTGAATTATTCACTGCATGTACTGATATGAGCATTATGGTGTGCATAAATAAACTAATGCACAGTCATGAATACAAACATCCTAAGCAAAGCGTCCTGACATAGTCACAATTCTTGGGAATGGGAGCTGTAGTCCCATCTTTGTGATAACAGCATTATATTATTCTATACTTTGTAAAGGCACATTACAGGCAGGGTAGGTGATTTTTATCAGAAGAATTTTTGTTGTGCTAGTTAGTCTTTTTAGAAAGTCTTTTCACATTCTGAGAAATCAGTAAAGTGGTATAAATATAGTCATATAATAATCATAATCTGCTGTGGACACTCAAGACCATAGAGTGTTTGTCCAATCATTGCCTCCTGTTAAACTATATATGTCTTCATGCGTATTGGAGGAGGCGTGGCTTTGGAGAATGTTCTGAAGGGACTTTAGAATTGTACGCTTTCAAGGTTAGCTTGCTAGCCCTTTAAAAGTACCTACCTTTCAATGGATCAACATCTGAAAAATCTGTTAGTGTGTTATTTAGGCTAAAAAATAGCTACCTTTACGCTGCTGCTGTTGTCAGATTGATTGCTGATGTGGTATGTTTGTTTAAACATAACCTGACAAATAGTTTTGAAAGTTTTAGTTTTTCCTTATTGAAGCAGATAGGAGCTGCACTGGTATGTCTGTTGCTTAGATGGAAAAAGATTTTCGTCAGGGTAGAGAGCATATTTAATTTGACGTAAATAAAAACAAGCCTGTGAGGAAGACATACTATGTTCAATAAGTTTTATTGTCTCAAGGTCCTATGTCACATCCAATTTTCATAAGCAATGTTTTCAGTTTCTTTTCTCTGGAATAGGGGAAAGACATAATTTCAGTGTCGCGACAGTTACAACGCAGCGCTGGCCGTTAAACCTTCACTGTCTAACCTTCACAGACTCATTTTCATTAGCTTGAAATTAAATGTGGCGTCTGCCTTGACTAGCGTACGTAGCCGCCCACGGCGGTTGCCAAGATGGCCGCCAAACGAACTGACTTGCTTTAAAGGGGCCGTGATGAAACGTAGCGTAATAGAATGTGACAACGAATAGCAAGTTTATAGGTATGGCGTAAAATACGAATTTGTCAAGATAATGGAACCGATCGTACGTAACATTCAGCTGGCTCGCGAATAGCATGTCATGTGGCAGCAACTCTAGAGGCTAAATCGAAACGCAGACAGCTCGCCTGCTGGTTCTGTCCTTCCCGTTTGGCTGCTCAGCTGGTATAAGGAGCGAACATCTGTGGATGTTTCATTCTGGGTGTTTAAATGGATTACTTACATAGTGGACAGGCAGTTCAGTGCTGTCTAATTGAAGCATGCATGTTTAAACACGGACACATGTCTCTGCCTATTTGGATAAAGGGGCTTTTTCTTGTCAAGAATTTCACAGTGTGGATTTGAGTGGTGGTCTGTTGATTTGATGTCGCTCCGAGGGGCAAATTTACTAAATTGTTTTCCACTCTACTGCGTGGTATTTTAGCACACAAACCTGTGTCTTATTAACTAACCACACAGACTGTATTTAACCAGGAGCAAAATACGCAGAAATAGCACTGCGCTATGAGTGCTTTAATTAAGACTATTATTTTTAACGCAAACACGACTATGTAAATTAGGACCATTATAGATTGCGCTTATTCACAAAACTCTTCACCTGTTGCTATTTGTTTGTATTACCCGTAATATTTTACTACGCATGAAAATCAGCCCGTATTTACAATTTTATTTATACTATTTTATAATAATTAAATACTAAATATGTGTATGTACATATGTGCATCATAATTTATAAATACATGCACATTGTTTTACCAGTAGAGCTACAGTATACAGTATTCTTGGATTCATTTTTTGGGAATTTTTCCTGAAATGCCTTAGCAGCCCAGAAGTGGGAAAGTAAGCGGATACAAACAGAGAGATTGATAAAGAGAGAGAGACAGAAGTATTAAGTAAGACAGAGGAAAAGGGTCGTGAAATGCCGCCCACATAAAGAAGCCTCGTCTTATTGTGTTTTACTGTCGGGTTAAACCGTACTTTAAATATCTCTTCCTTTTATTGGCATTTTTATTTATTTCTTGTCTGTTTTACTGTTGCTGTAGTTGTTATTGTGTAGTGGCCATCATGGCAGATGGAGTGCTCTCTGAATTGAATTTGATTTGAATGGAGAGGATTGAGGAAGTGAGTGATAGAAAGAGACATCAGGGGGTGCAAGGAGAGCATGTTTTTCTCCCCCGAGTAAAGTGAGACGCCGGTGAAAAAGCTTGACGTAATTAATCATACTAAGTGCACTAACAATGAGAGTAAGACAAATAAACATTCAGTAATCGCATCAGATGGGGCTGTCGGGCGGCCCTTTAATACACCCGGGGCAAGAGAGGTCAGCATTTTGTGCTCTGAAATGTCAGGACCTCAGCATAGTAGCTTCTCAAGATCAAGCAAGGACACTTCCATCACCTGTACAAGTATTTTACAATGCATAATAAAAACTGGATTCAATGCAGCGCTTTATCCATGGGTGGCCCATAAAATAGACGCTTCTGTCTTGTGTGGTAAAATCTGAATCTCACCACAGAAATTGTTGAACTGGGAGTTTTCGCCCTGGATATCGTGACATTATATATATCAGGTACCACTATGCAGGCAAATGGTGTATAGCATTTTTATTTTACTAGGATGTTTTATTAGTTTAATCAAATTAGTTAATGTATAGCAGTTAAAAGAACTAGACAAGAACCGCTGCATTTTAGTCCTGTTTTAGTCCTTAGTTTTAGTCCTGAGACCAGGAGTGACAAAACATTTTGTTTCAACATTTTGTCAACATGTCTGAGACATTGATATAATGTTCCCATAGTTATCTTTTACAAATCAAGTAGTTAAAAAAACTGCTGTTTTTCTAAAACTGTCGTACCAAACGCAAGCAATTAGTGTCAAGTATGAAGTGTGCTGTTGTTAAAACATGAATTTTTAATTTCTTACCTCAAAATACATCTTTTATTTTTTAACACAGGCATACAGCTTCTGCTGTCACCTCAGAAGGGCCGTGGAGATAGTGATGTCACACCTGTGTCTAATTCTGATTGGTTAAATCGAAGGTGTTAGTGCCTGCTAATTTTCACATTCCCCCCGAAACAATGTCCTTATGTGAATTTGATTCTATTAATATTTATAGTTTATTTAGAATTAAATGATTCAGTGTTTTAAACAAATGGTTAAAGATGACTTAGTAATGATAAGTATTATTACTTATGATGTTTTATGCTACATAAAACCGCATACCATTATAAAAACAAGCACAATATAAAAGGAATAAGTTACCTTATGATCATTATGCTATTTCTAAAACCAGCGCTGAGGTAACTACGTTCAGTAATACTAGTTCATCAATTCAGTTCATTAATTGTTTGTTGCCTTGTTTTATGCCTCAGTGGATGTTTGTGTGTGACTCAAAGGCTTGACTGATGCGTGTTGACATAATCATTGTTAACTCTAATTAATGCAATTCACTGAGTCAATGGTATTGTCTCATCATCTCACTGACTTCCATAATTGGCGAAAAACGTAACTGAAGCAACATGACGTGAACTTTGAGACGCACACACACTCAATCAATTGCAAGAATCATCTCTTGTATACAAAGTCCCAGAAACAAATAATCAAACTCTGGTTTAATTCCAGAGGTTTGGAAAGCTTTAACTTATCTAATTGTTCTTCTAATCACACATTCATAATAGAGCTGAGATGTGTGTGTTGTGTGTGTGTGTGTGTATTGTGTGTATGAGAAAGAGAGAGAGAGGTAGGGAGGAAAGAGATGCAAAATACTTTTTGACAAGGCGTCCCTTTCAAGTTTGAAGGTTTGATGTGCTAATTACATGCAAATATATGCAAACGAGCCTGCTTGGTACCCAAACCCTGGCAGAATGTGTGAGGCAGAACTGCAGTCTGAGGAGCGAAGCGTGTTGGCTATAAATAATCAAATTGAAGAGGAAGTTGTGATTTCACATGAGCTTATTTGAACAAATGCTGCATTTTTAGGTGCAAGGGCAGACAACAGCACTTCCTCTGATTTTTTTTGTTTGTTTTTAAATGCATCGCCTGTTGCGCTTCCTGTTGCGACCGCATGCGCTTGGCGGTGTTGTCACAGTTAAAACCACCAGCAAAAAGGTGAAGATCACTGTCACATATGTGTTTATGAATGACACATTGCGTGTATTTACAGTGCGATATGATCTCTTGTCACATAACTAGCTGATTTATCACCAGTGTGTTTGTTTTCCGAGCCTCTATTGAAGAGAGAGAGAGAGAGAGAGAGAGAGACAGGACTGTCATGAATATAAGAGCCTCGCGGTGTGTCTATGAGACCAGATTTGGCTTGTTTCTCATTTCCTCTTGCAAATCAATATGGAAGGGAGACGAGATAAGAGGCAATCTTATTTGGGCTGAATTATCACTTGTGATTGTTACATCGCTGCGCCTTTTTCCGAACGCACAAGTACAGTCTCCCTGATTTCCAGGCAGCCGTGGAAAAATCAGCTTTCCAATATCAGTTTGACGACAAATGTATGTATTCCTGAAACAAATGAGTCTCATCAATATTCCACAGCAAGTGGCGCGTTTTCCGTCTCTGCTCTTTTTTCTCTTCTCCCAGCAGAAAAACAACGTTATCCCTGTTTTTTGTCCTGAAAGCTTTGCAGCAAGTGGCCGTGGCTGCATCAATTTCCATTTCGTAATGAACTGTTGAGTCTAATGTGTTGCTTCGGAGCAAGAAGGACTCACATTTCCGAGCAGCACCGTGAGATTTGCAGTGAGGTGGGAGAGAGGGGACATCAGAGGTGTGATTCTCTACTGATCATAGCCAATGGGGAAAAAATACCCTATTCCAGACTGGTAGTGAACGTGGAAAAAGCCATTTCATTGAGAGAAATAAGGCTGTTTACTTTGATGTCTGCTGTGCTGCAGCAGATCATTTGCCATTTGTAAACGAGGGGCCTTTGAAAACGCAGCGTTTATTCCCAAATCCTTGAATACATTTTTGTTTATTCCTCACACACTAGTTAGAACAGTGCTTTGAAGGCAGACAAATGCATTAGGCATGTAAAATCTTTATGTGTGTAAGACCGCGCGTGAGCTGTTCATTGTTCCGAAGCTGGAGGGTTATAAAAAGTTTTCGTAATCCGACTCATTCGCAATTTGAACAGAGAAACACAGCCTCTGGCACAGAGAAACCATAATTAAACATGTTACATTAATCTAGAACAAGGGAAGGTTATAGATAGCACAAGAAAATGCTAATTATTTTTTTTTCTGTAGCCATCTAGCAAAAATTCTCCAGGGGACGCAATAAACAAACGAAGGCACTGATTTCTCTTCACTACGTCTTTCCAAGATGTGAAATATTTAACGCTTAAGCCCAAGAAAAATCATAGATCTTCCTTCATATAAAATCTCAGCTTCAGGGGAATTTTCGAAGCAGGAGGGGCAAACAATGCCAAACAGTCACACGTTTCATTCACTTGGGAAAATTTTACGCCTTTAATGGCTTGTCACAGTTAATATTAGGTTGTAAAATTGGCTTGTATTTATGCTGGCTGTAAAATCTGAAGCTTTTGTTTTTTCAGGTCATGATCCATAGGTGGCCATTAATACAGAATTATATTGAGATGCCGGATCGACTAACAGACTAAATGCTGAGATTTTAGTAGTGACACCAAGTTACTTTATCACAGCCTATTAGGAACAGCGTCTCCCATTATGGAGTGGTAAGGCTGAGATCGATTCAGAATGGGGAGTATGTCTTGAACACAGAGACCTATTATTCTCCTAATAAATCTGCATGTGCCCATGTGCTCTGTAAACATTTATGGGGGAGCGTTCGTTCGACAGAAATCACAGGGGTAACGTTTTCACTTCCCGGCTCTGTATAGCGGAGCTTCTTGGAAGTTTCTGGGCCACATATAAATGTCACCCTGTAAAACTTGGAAGTGTTAGGTGTTTGTGGAAGTGTCTGTCTCACTCTATCGATCTGAGCTGAAGGCTCTGCTGCTAAAGAAGGCTGGATTTCATTTCTGTAGTATCTGTAATTTCTTTCAACTCTCTCAATGGCCAGTTTTGGAGCTTTTAAAAGTTCTGGTGAAAGTGTCCCAGCTAACAGCTTAAAATGTTTTCATAACGTTTCCATTAAGTATCCAAAACGTTCAAAAAATTATTTTGAAAGTTTCAGGAATGTTCAAAACATGCAGTTCTTAGACATTGTATTAACGTTATTGCTTGGTTTTAAAAATGTTACTTCAACATTTTTTATTGTTTAATGTTTTTTCTTAAGACTTACTTAATAAACATTTTTGATATGTATGATATATAACATTAGAAAAATGCTCTACTAAGAACGTTGTTGAGAACATTGTTGAGAACGTTGAAAGAACGTTAGCCAACATTCTGAGAACATTTTATGTTAGCTGGGGTACCATTCACAGTGAGGCTAAGATTCCAGTTTTATCAAAAATAAGAGCGAAGGGAAGGACTGGTGAAAAACACTTACTAAATTGTCATTTGAATTTTAATGGCAGGTTAAGGTCAGAGCAATATTTCATGGTTTGAAAAACAGAGTGTTAAGTCTCACAGATAAATGGGCTCATTCAGAGAGCGAGAGAATTATAAAAATGAATACCAGTAAAACGCTAACACTCAAAAAGCTAATTCTTTGGCCGAACTTAATTCAATTGTGGACAGTGGTTTCACACATTAGTAATGAGTTTTCCTAACATTAAATGAAACTGCTTGAGCATTGTGTTCTGTAAAAGCGGTTTAATATTAAATTTAAACAAGCCCCAACTCACAAGGGGATGCCTTGAAGCCAAAAAAAATGTACTCACTTTAGTCTTTAAACATTAACATTAACTCGTGAAAACATTAACGAAACACTTAAATAGCTGTTAAAAATTAACATAATAAGCACAGGACTATTTTTGTCTGACCAGTGATAGATGAGGGATTCTTTGAGAAACTTTTAACAGTCATTATTTTTGGTCTGTCTGGTGACACAACAGTCTCAGGTATTACACAATTTACCTCACAGGGTTTCGTAAGATCTGGGGAAATTCACTCAGGGACGTTTAAGTGCCGCACAGACAGTCTCAACAAGGTTCTTTCCCACAAAAAGCAGGTTGTAGTCTCGTCTGTGGTTCCATCTAGGTCACCTCTGGGGCGTTTTTTTGCATCTTTCCATGTTTCAGATTGATGCCCATGGCGTACAAGGGGAAACGCAATGAAGGGGTGACTGAGAAGAAGAGACTGTCTCTGTGGTCTGTCACAGTTGTGGGACATGCTCAGTTTCTCATGTTTAAGCAGAAGAGTAAATCCTCCTTCATCCTGGATCCATCAGATTATATAAAGTCTCATCTTTGCCTGTCACCCATGGTTATGCAATAAAGTGCTTTAGATGGCTTTGGCGCTCCGTGTGTCTGTTGCTGGCTCTCTCCAGCTCCTGTTTCCTGTCTCACTATCCCCCCCTGTGTCTGGCATCTGGACAGCAGGGGTAATGTGGCTTTGATGAATGATGATGTAATGTCTGATGCATGAGTGTTGTCAAAGCTGGTGTGTGGGGTTATTAAATTAAAGACGCAGTAGCACTGGAGGCGCAGTGTTCATAAATAAAACTGCTCTTTTTGCTCACGCTACCTATTTCTGATTGACACTTCATTATTATTGCCACTGAGCAGTCGTGCCCTAAGTGGACATCTGTCATGGATCCAAACATGGGGCGGGTTAATTATCTGGACTTTCAGTAGGTTTGAATTAGGGGCATTGGCTGCGCGAAAAGAAGGGGGTGGTACTTCTTTATACTAATTTGCATGAGAAAATAATATGCATATGCTTTTATGCTAAGTGACTTAAAGTGCATTTAGTATATGATTTACCTAGGACTTGAACCCGTGACCTTGGTGTTGCAAGCATGCTTTTGTGTTGCGCTACAGCAATTGTTTGTAGTAACAAAGATTAGCAACTAAAGAGATTATAGAGATTGGAAAGTTATTGTGTTATTGTTACTGTTGCTAAATCAATTTTATAGAGGAATAGAATATAATTATAGAATAGAATATAAAATAGAATATAATTTTAATGAGACTTGATATGACTTTAATTTACATTTTAATATTTTTTGTGAAAAAATAATAATGTTAAAGTAAATGTGTATATATATATATATATATGTGTGTGTGTGTGAATGTGTCTGTTTGCTGTGTGTGTATGTGTGTGTATGTGTGCTTGTTGTAAGTTTAAAATCAATTTTCCAGTGTTGTTCCATATACCTTTTTCCCGGAAGCCATTCCAGTAAACATCAATGGGAATGGAACATGAATGCACATTGAAGTGAAACAACAGAAACACACAGCACTGATCTCAATGGCTTTGACTGTGTGGGATCAGGTTACATGATGCAAAACGATGGACGGAACTTTCCAATGGCTCCTTAAATCAATAATGTACTTAGGATTGCCTTGCTCTCCGCTGCAGAGAAGCACATGAGCCATTCTGGGATCTCATTAAGCAAATCTTCCTCTTGCTGCCCATCCAGCAGTCCACTAGCATTACAGCTCACAAATAATAGGCTTGGGGAAAAGTGTCAGCGTTTTGTCAGTTTGTTTCTGTGCGGGTAGGTCTAAGCATGGACGCGTTTCTGTGGTAGATACGCAGAGGATGCTGCAGAAGACAGCTCGACCAAAAGCAGCTAAACAAAACGAACGAAAACAAAATAAAAAGTCAGGTAGGACGGCTCAACATCCGTCTTTTCAAAAGATGGCATCTCTCATTCCCTTTGAGTGGTGTTCAGAATGTAAAACTGCTCTTCAAAGGAACAATGAATGAGGCTTAGAAGAGCATCATGCCCCGTCCTCCAAGATTTATATGCCGCATCGTGCTGTTGTTTTACTCCGTGGTGACAACAGCTCCACTTGAAAATTAGACCTCACTGATGCTCCAGACACAAGGAAGTTCAGTGGCATGTGTTTAAACATTGATGCATTCTCCAACAATATCTCAGTCTGATCTGGAATGCTGCAGTTGTTAATAATTCAGTTAACCCGTCTTGCGTTTCAGCAGATGGTCAGAAGCAGAGATGGAGAGACGGCTGTGATTGGCATTTCTGAGTCAGCTTTGCTCTCGCAGACTCGCTGCATGTGTTGTCAAGACCCAAATGACTAAAAGCCAGTAGTTTTAATGAGAGTGAGCCTGCAAGGCGATGCGTCCGTTAATTAATGACTCTGACAGAATAGGTACAGCTCCAAAAACCACGTTAGTGTATGAACAGGAAATTACTATTGGGGGAAGTAGTGGGTGTCTGGTCTTTTAGCAAATGTGACAAAGCTATTACAAACTAGACCTCGCTTTGTGAAAGATTACATGATGGTGGGGTTTGTTGTATAATTAGCCAAGTTAGGCCACAGGAAATACCTATTATGTTATTTTGTGATGTTACTGGATCTTGTCGTGAGAAAAAAGAAAGGTTGTTTTTGTTTGCGAAGAGACGTGTCTTGCAGCCTTGGCTTGTTGTTATAATTTAGTATAATTTTATAAGTAGAGACCTTGTGCATGCACACAATTTTTACTGAAATTTTCATCTTGATTAGTTTGTTTGTTTTCCTCTTTCAATGCTCGGTATCCATGGTAATGCTGACCTATTTAACTTGTCTCACTGTATATGCTTCTGGGCAGAATGATATTTTTTGGGCTGACAGAATTAGCCGTAGCATAAGCTTGATGCACTTGCGTTCCATTACTCAAACTTAGCGCATAAATAATAGCCCCGCTGCCTAAACAAGGTTTAATCCACTTTCATGGGTCCGACGTGCAGGTCAGAAACTGCACTACCAATACACACTCTGCATCCATTAATCTGCTCATTACCAAACCCTCAAACCTAGCACTAGCGTAAATATAATTTTGACCTCTACGCTGCTACAAGATAATCGGGGGGATTATTGTTGGCGTTCGCTGGCTTGACCGTCCCTCGCCACAAGCGGTTATCAATAATCATCTTTCCAGTTTAGCGTCCCTGTTTCCACTCCATAATTCCGAATAAAGCTGCTGGTAATCGCGAGCGGTAATTGTCTCAATTACAAGAGTGGATGAGTCCAGAACAAGCTTTAATATCAGGCACAGTCGGCTTCCATACATCCACCCCTCTCCGCTCTGTGGCCTTGTCAATCTCGTCAGCTAACGACCTTCTACGTGGGCTTGTGTAATTAGCATCATGTTGCCTGACTGCCTGTATCTGCAGTGGCACGCACAGTTCAGGGTGAACAGGAAGCTGGAAGGCCAACAGAAGCTGGAGATGGAGTAACCGTAGACGTTTTGTCAATACATCATATCCTGTATCAGAGTTCTGTAGCGTATCATTTCTGCAGCCAGGTAGAAGGATGCTGCGGTTAAACTCCTGGAGAAATGCTGGCCTCTCACAACACAAATGGCTATGGGAGCATATTGTACAGCTGGTTTTGAAAGGGGGTCTATAGTGACAGACGTTAACAAGATCAAAGAAGGTTCTGCAACGAAATCATGACCCAGGAGACTCGAGTCGGTGTGTAGAAAATAAGACAGTCTGTGGAAAATATGAAGCAGTGGATAGACGTGCAGAAATTGCGTGACATGGGAACCAAGATGGTAATTTTCTTTTGAGGACTGAACCGAGGCATTTAGGCTGGTGTTATTGAAACTACTGATGTCAATAAAAGTGTTCCTGTGACTTAACTGGTGAAGTATTGTGCTAGCCACATCAAGGTCATAAGTTTGAACACACCAACTGAAAAACGTAGTGGTTAATGGCAGTGTTGCTATGGTTAAATTGGTCTGCAAAATATATTAATGTAAACCTGGAATTAGTCCAGTTTTTTTTTAAGGAGCCTATATACTGTAATTAAAAATCTGTTCCTTGATGTAATCAAAGAGAGCTTTGCACATTTTATAACTTCAAAACTCTCTTCCCCGTCCAGGAAGACCAACGAAACCAAAAATCTGTCATCCAGAACTTTCAATTTTCAAACATCAGACAGATGACTATGTTGACACCGGGGCTGTCAAATTGCGTTAATACGTATAATTAAATGTTAAACCTTGTTATTTTGTATTCCATTTGGTTAACAGATTTGATGTAATTGGACATTATAACGGTTCCATTCTGTTCTGGTGATTTCTAAACACCATCACACCAGCGCAGGTGTTTGTGTTCAATACACATACACACCTCAATCTCATAGCCAAGCATCCATTGAAAAGACCAGCTGATGGATAATTCATATATACATTAAACCCAGATGAGGTTTTAATGAAAGTAAAGTCATATGCAATCATGTCAGAGTTTAATTATCATCAGAACTCAGCGAGTGTGAAATATCACACACCATCACTTATAGAAACTGTGATGTGACGACAATCGGTGACAACATATCTGATCACGTGTGGAATCACATCCAAAACATGAGCTTGTTGTTGTTTTAGCACAATATCAGAGTTCAGTTACTGTGTGTTTTGGTCAGAAATAGCTTGTAAAACCTTTGTCTATGTGAGTGTTATTGTACTTAAACTGGTCTTGGTCTGGAGACTGTTCTCAAGATCGTTTTTTGATGGTCTTGTCTGCAACTGTGGGAAAACCACTATTTTGCTGGTGGATTATCTAATTTATCTGTTAACATTATTGTTGTAATTGACAGTAAGACTTCCTGTTTTAAATGCAATTTCGTCTGATGGTTTCTGTCCAGGCTTATGTGTTTTGAGGGCCTTATCTTCTTAAAAATTGCTTTGTGATGTCACAATGTAATTTAGGCTTGACAGAGCGGACCCACAGCCCACGAGTAATCGCTGTTTCTGCTGTGAGAAGAGTGTGTAGAAGTCTTTAAGATATAGCAGAAAAATAGTTGTTTGTTTAACAGCAGGGTCAAAGAGAGGGTGGAATGGCCACATAAAATTAAATTACACTGTGTTCAAGAAACCGTGACCAAATTTACCAGTAAACTTCAGAACCAAATTAAAATGGTAATAAAACAATTTGGTCCCTTTAATAAAATGCATATTTACTATAGTTCAGATTACAACATTGTTTAATACATTTGTTTGTTAGTTGTTTGCTATTAAAGTCACCATAAATTCAAAATATTTTATTCTTATTTTTTATGGAATATTGCAGTGTTTATTATAATTAATTTTTCCATGTATATCATTATACTTTTTTACTTATTCATGTGCTCTTTAATCAAAGTCTTTCCCTCTGGAGAACAGACCTTCTCTGATGACTTTTGACTGACAGTGTGGGCGGAGCCAGAGCTGTTAACCACTCCCCTCCAATGGTAGTCTACTGCAAACTTTGAAACGCCTGCTTTTAAATAGCCAATCAATTGCAAGTGGATAAAACAAGCAACGTTCTTAGTGTTTCCATTTCACTCTGTCACAACACAAGTTGGTTGCAACTTCCTGTTCACATGGTCTTTAAAATGATGGACCACATAGATTAAAAACATGTACATTGTTTAACCATATTTCTATATCTTCAATAACTTCTGTAGAAAAGAATATTGATCTAGTGCTAGAGGCTATTTAATAAATAATTTTCTTTGAAGAGAATTTGAGAAATCACACAAATGTGTTTCTTTCATTTCTTTAAAGTTCCTCTTGTGACATAACCAAAATAACTGCTGTCGCAACCTGAAACCCTGAAAAATGAGGTATTCTTCTTGAGAGGAACAAAGATTTATGTGTTGTTTATACGCATGCAGAATATGGAGACCTGGGGCATGAATTTGTATTCTGTGGCTGTCTATCAAAAGATCCTCATCCGTTGCATGCATGGATTGCCAATGATGCGGCGGCGCTGAACGTGGGACGAAAACACATACCGGCTGGTTCGATTGTGTGTCTGTGTGTGTTTCGTTTGGAGACCTTGGAGGTTTCAAAGCATTGATACATTTATTATTCCATTAAACCTGGCTGGGGTCAGAACACCTCATTAGACCGACACTTTGAGCGGAGGCTCGCTGAGGAATTAATCTGTGGAGAGAGTCACGCCGAATTATTCCTTTTTCCACGCTTTGGAATTTTTGTCTGCTTCGCTTGGTTTTTAGCAGAAAGACCAACAACATAAGCATGGCAGACTTTTCCCTCACCGGTTGCCATGTACCGGCGTGTTTTTAATCAATCAGTCAGAGCCTCTGTGGCCATGCTGAAACGTGACCTTGCCCCTGCTTTAAATGAATGCCTGAAACGACCTGGAAATGAGTATGAGGAATCGGGTGAGGGCACGTCTGTTAGAAAAGGTCCACAAAAGGGCAGCTTGAGTCACCTGCGTCCCGTTAATGAGCAGATTCTGTGTCACTTTTCTCCGTGTTTGTGCGCCACGTGTGTGTTTGTGCGTGTATGTGTGTGAGTCAAGCAATGTGAGCAAACAGAACCAAAGCAGAGCTCGTTCCAATGAGAGTCCTTTGTAAACTCCGGTCTGTGGGCAGTGGTTAATGGCATACTTGTGTTTGTTTACCCCTGTTTACCAAGAATCTGCATCAGGGACTTTGGGGAAAAGCCTCACAATGTCAGCAACTTAAAAATCACAGGACGTGGCAGGGAGGAAGGGTATTAAAACAGAGAGGAGAGGGAGAGCAAACACAAAACAGAGAAATAAAGCTAAACGGTGGGAAGAGAAAATAGAATCGGAGGAAAGGCGGTTGTGCATGTGTGTGTTTCAGGAAATGAAACTGGAAGAAATGGAGGAGATATGTGAGGAACATTCTCCAGGGCTCCAGATTCTAAGGTACCTCAAGCAACATAGCAACACCCCCCACCCCCCATACATGGATTAAGGGCCCGAGTCATCCCAAATAAACATGTACTGGTGCCCAATATGTGATGGAAGTTGTGAAGTCATAACAGCTCAGGGGCCCCTGGACTTTTTTTATTATCACATATGAAACAAACAAAGGCATTCCCTCTGGAAAACGACATATAATGAAGGATCCTTTCCTTTCATTACCACCCCAATAAATGTGGGTCGGCTGTCAAATCTATATTTAGATCCTGAGTAAACATACAATGGTTTTAAAATGAGAAAATTTCAGTCTGGCCCATTTAAAAGATATAATAACTCAGGAAAGACGCTTGAATTATTTACACAGCCTTGCGTTGTTTTTGTGTTGCATTGTGTTGCATGCGTGTGTTGATTTTTTCATTGGATAAACCCAAGCTATTAAATCGATGTAGTCTCCTAACCCAGATGACGCGTACGTCCCTTGTCAGGTAAATGCAGTCAGTAAAATGACAAAATAAATGCAAAGAAATGCACCTCTGATATTTGGTTAATTGCAAATGTAAGTGTAATTTTTATGGGACTGAGCGAAATTATAATACAGGTGGGAACAGCATTTCAGTGAAAGCGTCTTGCTGGAGTAATACAGAAGCCTGTAGATGTGATCTTACAGGAAGTATTGCTTTTCCTCTTCAGTAATGACCTATTAACACTTCTTTCTACTAATTCTGATGGCGTTTTACGATTATACGGTAATCAGTGTGACAGGTGGGAGCCGTTCGTGTGTCTGGCATTTTCTCCTGCTCTTTAAAAGCAAAAAGAAGCTGTTCTTCTGGGATTTGCTGCAACCCCACCGTCTGAAATAAAAAGAAGACAGCAGGGACTTGCTTTATCTGTACACCTTGTTGTGTTCAGATTATCTTCACCTCTTGATGTGGAAATTGACTATTGCTAGAAGAAGGTCACCTATCTATCATTTTGTATTCCACCGGCGCGGCCGGTTAATGCTAGCATTGCCTGCAGAGGCAGGTCACGTATTTGGCTAATCTTGATTATGTTCCATACTCATGCTATGTATTTGTTTGCTGAGTGCAATCAGATTTGATTTTCACAGACTGCTTCTCATTTTCAGGAGGACGTCAGTGATTAAGATTCCATCGTATGCACTTATCAGGTTTATAAGCAAGCCGTGAAAGCAGAGACCTGATTGGAAATGCATACTTGAGCAGTATGGGATCAAACAAAGTTATTAGGTGGAACATTGTTGCCCCCAGCCTGTAGGATCTGTAATGGGGGGATGGTAAGAGAGGAGATTTTATCAGTCTGGTACTCATACGTACAGCTAGTGTCCAAAAGCAGAGAGCATTTTTTTTATTTAACACACATTTTTGGCTTGAAATGATATTATGCATAACAATTTTATGGAAATGTGGAATTTTAGAAATAGCATGATTTTGAGAATATGTTAGTGGAATAGGATTTTGGAAGTCGCCATGGAGTGATGGTCCATGTTATGGTGCATGTTATGGTCCATGTTATGTGATATTACCAAATGCTTGGCTTAGTTAACCTTTTGCTCATGGTCAATGTCACAGATTTGCTTTAGATTAGTGACCCAGAAAAAGTGCAATTTCAGCCCCTTTGCATATGATACTGTCACCTGTCAGCTCTCACTGAGCTCGAAAATCGAGAGTTAAAACAAGGGAGAAAATAATGGAGAGCTACATGAGAGAAGCTCATTTAAGGGGCACTGATCCAATACATTGTTGGAATTCGATTTGGTTCTAATAGAGCAATGGAACGCTTTGAATTAAAAGCGCCGGCCATTGGACTTGGGGCAAATTAACATAATGTTTTCACTAGAACTTAAAAGGATGGTTTAATTATGTTTTAATGAAACGCAAAGTTGCCTGTCTATCTGATTGCCAGTGGCCAGATGCTCTAATCAGATGTTTCCTCCATCTTCTCCAATCTGAGATCAGACAAACAGTGGTAGGAAAAATGTGTTTAGACATGAGGGACTGTTTAGGACAAACTAGTTTGGGACTGAATGTTAGCTTGTAATTATGAAAGCAGTTTTCCCATCAATTACAAAACTTTCTTTTGGTTTTGTTTTGTTGCAATAACTTTTTTAACTTATTTTGTTGAGCTTGATAATTGCCATCAACACTACAGCTTATATAAAATGGAAAGCAGAATAAGATTATTTACTTTACTTTAGAAAATATAATATAAATATAAATCTTGCAGATGCAGTGCTGCGCTTCATTTTTATGTTTTTGATAAATAACATTTGGTAATAAATTCTCCAGATTATGACAAAATTATGACCAGATCTCTGAGGTAGGACTGGCTAATATCTGGTGTTAAAATGCAATATTTATCACTAGCAACTTTTCATACTAGGTTAGTTTAATGTTTATAGTTTATTTAATTGATATCATAAGAAAATATTTTTTTCTTTATTGCCTTTAAAAAGTAATGAGAAACCAAACACTATTCGTGAAAAGTGCCTCGCAGTGGATATTAAATTCTCCACTTTTTTCCACTTTCAGTAAGTCCCTAAATTAAATATGTGCGCTTGCTGGTAAGCCCTTGTGTGTAGAATTAATTCTATTACCTGCAATCAAAACCTTGGCCTGGAATTCTGAAGAAGCTAATTAATTAGGTTTTTAATAAGGATTAGAGTGTCAGCGTTTCACTGCTTTTTGCACACTGCTATCCTACAATGTGAGCGAATCGCGTTATTGCTAGGTTTGTTTGTGTTGTGCGATGGCAGCCCAGAGGAAACAAAGTGCTTCCTGTGGAGCTGGGATGAGTTTCTCTGTGATGGGGCGTTACTTCTCTGTCACATCAGTTGCAGGAAATGCGGAGGTAATGAACAGTGACAATGAGACACCGTGTCGCTCAGCCCACAAACGAAATGCTAACAAGAAAAGTGGTCATTGTCAGAGAGTGATGGGTGACCGGATACTCGCAACGTATACAGAAAACTTTCACCCCAGGAGGGACAGGGTTACAGACAGGCAAGTAGAAAAATCCTTGTCTTTAAAGCTGCCATCCATAACATTTGCCTCTTTGTCGCCATCTCTGTTTGAAACATAAGATTGCAGGTTATTTTACATGTTAACAAATGGAGACAAACTGACATTTCCTGACAGCTCAAGTTATAAATCATTTTTATAAACATAAGTTGTGAATCTAGATAAGGTTAGCATTTTGAATTCTGCTCTATTATGTACTTGTTCGAATTTATAATGCTTGTTTATTTTTAACATAACATTTTGTGGATTGCAGCTTTAACAGATGGCGTAACATGCAGCTATAAACGTGACATTTCTCCTCACCATCATTCATTTCTTTATAGAGAATGAAGAGGATTATTTACATATTATCACAGTATCTGATTTGCTTTATTCCCAGACAGAATGCTTATTATTAGAGCACAATTACGTACGTCAGCCAACATCATGACAATAGCCTGAGGCAGAAACGTCCTAAAGTGTGAAGATAACAGTGCGATGAGAAGCAAAATGTAAACACAAGTAAACAGCTCTTTGGCAGGGAGACAGAAGGAATCTATATCACATTTACAAATGAAAAATGGGTCACAGAGGCACATTTATGGATGGAAAGCTCATTAGAGCAAAATTGCGCTTGAAAAACTACCTCCCAAAATGCTCTTTGTTTCGCCACCTTATAGATTTGTGCTGGTCCCGAGCTGACAGTGATGCATATGTACTAGCCGTTCATATAAACATACCAATATTTTCATATTTACTCTCCGTTAGGTTCTTAAAATTAAAGCAAAACCTAGGACAACAGTGAATTGCTATTGATTGGATTTTGATTTAATTACCTCAAAAGCCTGTCGCTGTTTTTCCAAATGTCAGCTGAGGCAAAGACGTACATCTCTGCTTTTTAACCCTGCTAACAGTTTTAGGTTTTATTCCATCAAATAGCAAAGACGTTATTAAATGTTATTTTGAAAGTTTCAGAAACTTTAAAGGATTTTTGCTTTAAAGGAACATCCAGTTTTCTAGACTTTGTATTGTTATTGCTTGGGTTTTTGGAACGTTAATAAAACATCGATTTTATTCTGTAACGTTTTTTTAAATACTCCTAACAACTTAAGAATTACCTTTTTGAGGTATGTGGTATTTGAGGTATGTGATATATAACGTTCCATTTATACAAAACTACTAACGTTACTGCTAGAATGTTTTGAGAACTGCAAAAGAGCGTTAGCCAGTGTTCTGAGAATGTTCCCTGTTAGTTAGAAATACACTATGCTAAGTAAACGTGACCAATGATGTGCATATATGGCCTGATGTATTGGACCTCATTAATTCTATTGTGAATATATGGCATGAAGACAGGTTATGGATTTTAGCCACTTCTGAGCTTTAAAGCCCACTTTCTTTCTTCCCATAAGCCTGTTCTTGACACATGGCTGTGGTGCTCAGTACAGATTGGTGACAAGCCTCTGGCTTTATTCTCTGCTGCAGCTGTGGCTCAGGAAGGTTTAAAATGGCTGCCCTTCACGTCTGGTCCAGGGAGGTGGAGGAGAGGGGGAGAAACTGGCACATCTCTGGGAGAAAGGACCTTAATCCATCACTGGTAGATCTTGCAGAAGTGTCCTGGATCTGGCAAACGTGTGTGTGTGCATGTGGTAAGAAGTAATGAAAGCATTACCATGTGTCTTAAAGTTAGAATACATGTGACCCAGTTCAGTGTGTGTGTGTGTGTGTGTGTGTGTGTGTGTGTGTGTGTGTGTGTGTGTGTGTGTGTGTGTGTGTGTGTGTGTGTGTGTGTGTGTGTGTGTGTGTGTGTGTGTGTGTGTGTGTGTGTGTGTGTGTGTGTGTGTGTGTGAGCCATTTTAGGTGGGTCCAATCTGTTTTCAAAAGGTGTGTATTAGTAGGGGACTGAAAATATCAATACTGTGGTGTGCGTAAACAATGAAAGTTTGTGAGATCTTTTCAATAAAGCAGAAACAAATGTTTGTTTGTGTTCTAGTTAACCTGTACTTCTCAGAAATATTGTGAGAACTTTTATATACTGAGGCCTGATTATAATGACATTTAAGTGTTGAATCTATATTTTAAATGATCATAAATAAGCCAAATCATATATTGATTTAAGTGTAATTATTTCAGCAGGCTTTTGTAGAGTTAGCTTTAGCGGTATGTTGTAGTAAACATCATTATCTTAATATGAAAACCATTACGTATATGAAAAGTCCTCACTAATATTGCTTCAAAGGTCTGTGTGTGTGTGTGTGTGTGTGTAGCATGCTAGCAAGTTCCTATCCCTCCGAGCGCAATCTCATCTTCAATTATTTTAGCTCAGTCATCCTGACTGTAGTTGACAGGATTAACATTGCACAGACAAATGTCAGAATCACAAATGTCGCTCACAAAAACAACGTTGTCTTTATTTACGCAGAACAATTTAAAAACGCCAGAGAGCATCCGTTTTTGGCAACAAGGTCAAACGAAAAACACTCTGCAGTTGGCCGGATAAACAGAAGCGGGAAGCGCTGGGCCAGCCATGGAAATGTGAGGATTGTTTGATCGGGCAAAGATGCGTATGCTGATGGCTGCCAAAATCCAGCGCCCAAAGCTCTTGTGTGCCGTCACGCATGAGGGAGCACAATGCCTCTGAACGCCAGGTTTGTTAGCGCTGCCTGGGAAATGTTTCCGATGTGATCAACAGACCTGCCTCGTTGCCACTTAAAAAGCTGATATGTTTTATTATAGTATGTACTGAGATAGCGGCTAATAATCTGTCTTATTCGCAACATCTTTGTTTGATCTTTAGACCTTCGTAAGAGCTGCTAATTAATGCACCAGAATCTTAAAAGTGAAGCTTTGGCGTGTTTAATTGGCTAATACATTTCCCAGGCAACCAAAGAGGGAATATCTATGCTAAATATCTAGGAGATGAACATAAAAGGTAAAAATGCTCAGAATTTGACTCAGATAGATGGATATCCCCTGTGTGATCTTACATCTGGTTGTCCTGCCCGATAGAGGCGTTATCAGCCAAGCCGCATGGAAAAGTGAGAGTGTTTCTAAACTGTTAATATTCCTGACTGAACAGAGATCCATCTCACTCTGCCTCAGGACATTTTCCACCATTCTACATATTCTGCACATCACAAGATGTGCAGTGATGAGGAAAGTCAAAATTTTCACCCCCAAACCTTTTGCTCTCTGCCACCTCAGGTTAGCGTGTGTCGCTTTAGTTCAGGGCACTGAGTGAAGTTGTGTCACAGCAAGCGTCACTCGTGAGTATGAGGAGACGACCTGCATGTGTGTGTGTGTGTGTTTGAGAGAAGTTGGTGGACATGCTCTGAAACACCAGAGGGGGGAGCTGTCACTAAAGTCAGAGAAAGTTTCTGAGCAGACTTCAGGGAGTGCGCGCCACCAGAATGTTAAGAACTAAAATGGCAGAATTTCTGTTGACATGATAAACACATGTCACAGGATTCAAGATTAAATGATGTTTATGCACAGTTTGCAGCACGTTGGAGCCCTTCAGCAACAGCAACAAAATATCAAACACGGTTTGCGTTGACGGTTTCGAGTCACGCCGGAAACGTTCTGACACTATGAATTATTAGCCACCTGTGAATTTCAGCCAAGATGGCCCTGTTAGCAGCTTGCGGTGCTTACAAAAGGTTGGTGTTAACATATTGTTAGCGTATTGGGCTCCTTTGTAAAACCTGTAATTTCATTGAATGCCCCCCTAGGGATGCTTGGCATGTGAAGGCATTGTTTCATCCTTGTGTAAAGAAGAAAACACATTCGCTTAGGAAATGAGAAAACGTTGTTTGAGAAATGTTGTGTAATTCCAGTCAAGAGTAAACGCAGAAGTCCATCACAGAGATAAGATCACTGCTGATAAAGCATTTGTCTTTGCCTAAGTAAAGATAAGAAAGCATTTAATTGTGTCCTCAATGTGATCAATACAGCCCCTGGCACTGAAAAGTTCTATAAAATTTCTGATGAATCCCTGATAACAACCTGCACTTTAATAAGAATGAATTAATAGAAAACTTGCCCTGTTCCCATGGGAAAAAATGTGCACTGAGAGAACAGACAAACCTGTAATGAGTTGTCAATCAAATGTATTGATTTTTATGGGGTGCACATGAAATCTTTAAGTCTGTGGAGTGATTTTCCACGTAAACACAGTGCAGGGCATTAATAGACTCAGGGTCTTTCAACAGTCTTAGCAACAGCCAACATCTCACTAGCAACAATGCCCATCTCACTTATTTTATCACGCGTTACCGTGGTTTCACGAAATCCGGTGGGCACCGAGCTCACGAACATGCCAAGTTACCATGGTGAACGTTACCACAGAGATGTAAATCCTGTGATCGCGTGCGCCCTTTATCCGAATGCTGATTCCATCGGTGTCCATCTCTGTTCTTCCCCACAGGGAAATGGCAAATTAAATAAACCGGAGTGATGAATACATCAAAGCGACTTGATTAAAAAGAAAGGATTAACCAGATTAACCAGAGTCTATATATAATTTATATATAAAGAACGAACGAATGAGGAACGATAGGAAAGACAATGCGACAATTTAATGGAATTACACTTATTGCCCTGACTGCAGATGGGCCATGTAAATGATATTAAGAAGGATAAGCTTTTAAACACCTCAGAGACAGACTGCCGCTCTCTCAGCCTTCATTGGATTATCTCACCATATCTGATGAAGAATGAGATATTCACGCTTTTTATCATAAAGAGACAGTTGAAGACAGACTTCCCCCAAACAGAGAACGTTCTTAGAACGTTGGCAAACGTTCTATAAAGTTCTTTTAAAGTTATCAGAAATGCTTTTGGAGTATCAACAGTAGAACGTTTTTATTGTTCTGTTGTCACGTAGCCAAAATGTTATTTGTTAAGTGGTTTGAGAAATGTTTTAAAAACGATGCAGAATGTTTGTCTAATGTTTTATTATTAACGACTGAAAACCTTGAAGTGTTGAATTTTCCTAGAACTTTGAAAAAAAATGTTTTATATAAAATATAAATGTTATTAACAAAATGTTAAAAATATTTTTTTCTTAAATTGTTACTTTGAATAGAAACGTTAGGGAACATTCTTTCAACCTTAGATTGACAGCAGGGGTGTTGATTGGCATGTTTGTGTGATCAAAACAAACCGTGTGGGCGAGCGTGAGAGATGATCCTCGTGAACATATGCGCAGTCTCCTGTTCCAGCTCACACCAACACCTACCTGAGAAAACTCATCATCGCTGACCGAGAGACAATCACAGGTGTGACCGTTATCTGCATTTCTGCTCACCCAAATCTGTACAAGCGCTTCTCTGTCTGCCTGACAGGAACGTTTGGTGTTTTTGTGAGAAACGACAACAGAGCCCTTCTTTATTTACTGAACTGTGATCGCCTTTTAGCGGCAGTGCTGCGGGTGCACCTGCGTCCGTGTCAGAACTGTGAAACTCGCTCAAATGTGAAGATGGCCTTCAATATCTCTAGCTTGTCCCTTTCTCCCCCTGTATGTTCCCTGCTACCTTTCAAACAGTGGCTGATCCTCACGTTGGTTGATGGGCTCCACACAGACTATTTTGTAACGTGACGCTGCGCTTTCTGTTATCTTGAACCGGCGCTCTGCTTTGACAATGGCGCTGTCGAACGAACTCTCGGTTGAATATTTGCGCATCCTTAAGTAAAAGCTTAAGGGGGACTTATCTGCTCGCGCGTGATTACCATTTTAATAGGTTTATTTTCGAGTCTGGCTTTTGTGGTTTTAAAAACCATGTGAAAGGTGGAAAACTCTTAGTTTGACAAAAGCTCAAGGCAAACGTACAGCTCCAAAATGAAGACTCTTTCGTGGTTTCTGTTATTTGTATACCAGTTCTAAGAAACAGTTGAGGAGTTTATTTTTGTTAAGGTTTTAAACGTCATTGGACCATTGTGTTGGCTTTAAATATATTCATCTCAAGGTAAATTAACCCATTTTAATACATGTTGTTAGTTTGACATTACAAGTTGGTTTGCCTTCCAGTCACATAAACCCCCTTTTTAAAGTCAGTCCCTGTTTATTTGGTGAATTTGAACAAGACATTAAACTGCAAGGATATATCGCCAACAAACATCCTAAATGGTGAGGTGGCCATCAGTCAATGTCATTCAAGAAATAAATCATTTTTTATGACACCCCCCAAACACGACAGCCCAGAGTGATATGAATATGTATTGGGTGGGTGCTAACAGAAGCCAGGTTTTTCTTAAGCAGCACTTTTTTGACAGGGATGCTGGGGTAAGGAACAATCGAATGGAGATTGTTTCCAATACTGGCCTCCATATTCATCAATAATTGTGAGGGATGTCAGATCAGACGGGAGAATTTGAGATCTTGGTATCTTTGTGTCAGTGTGTGTTTGTGCAGTATGTGGGTGTGTGAAGGTTGGTGTATATATTGGTATAGATAGCACCCACATGCAAGCTATGCGCTCAGTCTGTTATGTGGGTGCTTTTTGACAATGAGGAAAAAATACCACCACTCACATCCCACTCGCAAACATGCATTCTTGCACCAACAAAGCACACCTGTTTATTTCAATTCTATATCCACAAACTAAAGCTGAAATGTGTCACTTTTGTGCCACCAGTATCTCCTAACAGAACTGAAGGCAAAAATAATGATTGTTTTTACACACATGACTCAAGAACCTTGCGCCTGTCTCTCATTGGTCAGGTAAACCGATAGTCCTGCCTCGAAGTCGTACCATTGGCTGATGCAGTGCTGCTGTGAGGGCTGGAGCATCCAAGCCAACGTAAAATTGATAAGTAGTGCAAATTATTGTCACACTATGTTTCAAGTCTTCTAGAGCCATTTGAACAAATTATTTGTTCATGAACCCGTTTCTGAAAGTTCTCACTAACTCACTAACTCAATTATCTTGTCACATCAGGAAACAGTTCACTGAAGAGGAAGATTAGTGACTTAAATTTTGCTCTGTTTTACATGCAAAGTTTCCATTTGCCTTCAGAAGTTGCTAAATATAGCACCAAGCTATAGAACCACTTTTATACCTCAATGGTGTTATAACAGTTTTAGTTCCAAACCTTAAATAAATGATGACAAGATTTTTATTTTAGGTGAACTGTGCCTTTAAGCTGAGACCGTATGAAGTATTTTAACACTGAAAAAAATTACACACTTAAGCCTTAATTAACAAGCTGGCTTGCAGTCAAATGCAAGTCTTGCTCATTGCCTTGGCCTCCTTCAGGGGAAAATATACTCGCTCTCTCTTTCTCGCTTTGTCTCTCTGACTCTCTCTCTCTCTCTCTTTTGCTGAAATCTAACCAAGAGAAGCCCAATCAATGATTCCAAGCCACATGTCCTTGAATGATAATGAAAACCCATGAAGGCAGATGCAGAGTTCTAGTTTACAGTTGTTGTTTACTCTGTAGGTACCTGGACCATAATAAAAGCATACACATGCATTGACTTTCCTTATTCCTTTCCTGCAATACCAAGTAAACAATGATGCATGAAACCATTTGCCAGTTCTTTTTCTCCTCACAATCATAAAAGCTCAGCAGAAGAGGGGGAAAGGGGAGAGCAAACAAAGAGAATGTCCACAGACGCGCCGTCATCCCGCTGTCAGCATGCAAGTCGGTGTGTGTTAACCAGGCTGTGAGCTAAGCCGGCGCGAGGGAGGCGAAAGATGAGGCTCACCTGCTTCCTTGACTGTAATTACAGTCTGTGTATTTCTCTCTTTGCAGTCATTCTTCAGTCTGTTCCCTTTCTATTTCACAAACCTCAATCACGCCTCTCTAAGCCAGACAGAACACATACACACAAACAGGAGTGAGCCCAGACAGCTGTCACACCGCAGCCAGAACCCACTGCAGAAGAAGCCAGGTGAAACAACATCAATTCAGCCTGTGAGTTCATCCTTTTAAAGGGACAGTTCATCCAAAATCAACATCCAGTTGTTATTTACTTAGCCTCACGGTGTGCCAGATCTGTGTGACCTTCTTTCTTCTGTGGAATGTGTAGAAGAAATTCTGAGGCTTTTGTTTCAAGCAGTTAAAATAAATAGAAACTATTAATAAGGACACAGAATGTTTCCAAAAATGTTTTTTCAATGTTGGCTTTTTATAAATTCCTCTGTGTGAAAATAACAACAGAAAGTAAGTGGTAAAATAAGAGTTTTATTTAAAAGTTGGTTTGTTAGTTGGTTGATTGGTTGGTTAGTTTTAGTTCAAATTTACAGTTAGTAAAAATAAATAAATCCTAAAATAATGACTTTCAGGGGGTTTGATGTTTAGGACACATGTATACTGATAAAATACTTTGAGTTTGTATACATTGAATGCTGTTTTGGAAAGTCTGAATGAAATCCGAGTTCTTTTAAAAGCTTAAAAGCCTCAGTTCTTGTTCATTGTAATTGCATGGAAAGAAACGGCCAACACCGGCGTCTTCAGAATCTGTGTTGTCGCAGCATGATGGTGGGTAAATGATGAAAGAATTGTTATTTTTGGATAAACTATTACTTTTATGGTTTATTTGAAGGTTCGCAGCCCGTATGCCTGTTTTTCTTTTGTGAGCCATCATTATGGCTGTATGCTTTGTCAAACTGATGTTAGTGTTATGCACAGGAGAGACGCAATCGCAGAGGCTGATCTCACAATTGGGCAATTTTCAGCATCGCGTTTGGCAAATAAAAGGCTGCTTCTGCTGGTAAACGTAGATGAGTCTGTGCTCGGAGACTCAGTTCATTTCACTTTCTTGCACAGAGAGAGAGAGAAAGAGAGAGAGAGAAAGAGATGGCGTTGTGGGTTTAAGAGATAAACAAAAAAGCAAAGCACAAAGCAGAGGGCGAGAGAGAGATTGAGAGAGAGAGATTAGCAGGTGTGTAAAATCTCTTGCGCAGATTTTGCTGGAGGGAAACTGGTGGTCTCTTGTGTTTTTCTACACAGACTCACAACGCTGCTTTTAGTAAGATCGGCCTTGTTTCACAGGGATCTCACAGTACGACTGCAGTCAAAGGTCTCCTTCTCTTCCATACGGCCCCATAGCTCAGAGGGGATGTGACATTAATGTTAAGACTGTGTTATCTGTGCAAGCACAGGCACTGCAGAGCTGTGGCCAGATCCGCCCAGACATCCCTGGTTTTCCTGTTTGCTTCATCTTCGTTTTCCGCATGAGGTTAATTTATAACAGTTCTGTGTTGATTTCTAACGCAGAGTCTATTTGAATCTCTCTGTGACAATGACATAATGATGGATAGACACATCAGTGCAGTATTATAATGGTTGTTTGGAAATGCCAGATCTGTGCTCCAATACGCCCGGTTCATATGATACATCAAGCAGCGACATCAGCACCCTGCAGTACGAATGTTATACTTCATCTAAAACTGTTGCAAATCTCATTTTTTGCAATTGTTATAATTATTACACTTGCCATTTTTTATGGTCGCATGTTAATTGATTCATTTGTCACTCCACAAGACTTTTTAAGAGTTTCATACACATTTTATGATAAGCACTAAACCAAAAAAAGAAATCAAAAAGTTAATGGTTTTGTACATGTATGAACAACACGCAAATAATTTCTGTAAAAATAATATTATTTTTTCTTTGCAGGTGTAAAGAGGGTTACCGTGGACTTCGTTGTGACCAATTTGTCCCGAAGACGGACTCCATTTTATCCGACCCAAGTATGTATTCTTGGCATTTTAATGATTTTTCCGAGGGAAAATGTTTCATTTTGCTGGCGAAATTAGCATGACACTGCTAAACACAACGTTATTAAGTCTTCCATTTCTACTCCATCAAGTCATTTGATTACAAAATGTCTTATGAATACAGCAAGCTTTTTGAACTCTCCCGAGAGAACGTCATTTACTGTCTGCTCCTAATTTTTGAAGATTCTAGCATCATCTAGCATCAGGTGAGTCTTTTAGCATCCAGGGCTAAGAGTTCTCCACCAATTTCTCACAGCCATGTATTGCTTAAGTAGCTAATTATACCTCTTTCTGTAAGTGCTGAAATTGGCGTCACCCGTACAATACCCCACTCTCATGAAAACCAGCTTGTGCGGTTAATCAGGAAACATTTGCATTTGCTATTTTCTCAAAGGGAAAGCTGATCCCTAACTCTTTCAGTGCAGGGTTTTGTTTAGGCTGACAAATATAGTGCATAACCTGTTCAAATTTATTGTCTGCATCATAATGCAAGTTAATCATTTTGTTGATTTTAATGAGGTACAGAGCAGCATCGAAATGTTAGCGAATGGCTATTTTTCTGTTCCCCTGCCATCAGAAAAGCTCGGAGTCCCCGAATGAAAGTAATTGCTTTGCTAATTTTAGGTTGACGCTAAAATCATTAGCCGTTCCTCTGTTAGATGAGCCTCAGTTTATTTGTGGGTAGGCAGGTGTGGCCCAGGTTAAATGGGGACATGTGACAGTAAAGTGCAATGTAAGTAGTAGAAGTGAAGTTAGCCATAAACGAAAAAAGGTGTCAGGAAGAGTTGTTCGCTTTCTTATAGTTTGTTTCTGGAAAGATTTGTGAAATTCCTCTCTGCCAACATTCATGCCGGTCAACCATCCATCGTACGAGTGAACAGCTCATGATTTAAAACCCTCACAATAGCTTGGCACATAAACCCCTTCTCCTGTGACTCAACTTTCCAAGAAAGCTATTATATTGATATGAAAGCGCTGTGTTAAGAACTAAGATGTGAAACCTTGAACGAAAAAGAGATAGAGGGAAAGACAAAGAAAAACTGTTCAACGCTAGATGAATCTAAGTATGAATTGTCTTGCTTTTATGATGTGATCTGTTAGTGAGTGCGATAGCAACCTAAACGCCCATTTAAAGCTATTTTAGAGTTGCTGACCTCACTGATTGGCTGGTAATGGCATCTTTCTATAGCCGCTTTGCTAGGGCCCACATTACCTTCCAGTTACTCCTGTTCCATATCTAATTTTCTCAATGAGAGCATTTATATCTGCTACCCATCACGCCCGGAGATAGAGGCCACTTTTCCAGCAGGGCTGTCATCTTTTCACTGATACACCTACACATTCATGCTATCCTTTTCTCTTCCACTCTTCTGTTGACACCATTTAGCAAATAAAACGGTTCTGGGCTTTCTGTTGCAAGTCTTGTAAATGTAGGGAAAGTCTTCAGTCTCCATATTTAGTTTTTTGTCCACCCATCCGCTATTGAAAGAAGTAAAGCAGTTAATCCAGATTACGTGCTTGATTTACATCCATTCCCGCCACAAAACAAACACGAGGGGGTTTGGAGCAGCTTGCGCAAGAAGGACTCGCAACGCTCAATATCTTATGTCAAATTAGACTCTTTTTCATAGCCCATTATGCTTTCAGTGTATCTTTATTCCACCCTGTTGAGGCCAGTGTTTGTTTTTCCCCTTCCTGGCTTGAGTCTGATGTGTGTGGCCCAGTGCATCTTTATTCACTTAACCCACCAAATGAGCCACAAATCACCCCCTGGGGGCGGCTTGGCTTTATCTGCCACATAGTCTTTTGTCCCCTGAGCTTTTTCAGAATCTATCTCTGCTCAACACACTAGCACAAATCATCTGCAGACCAACGTTTTTGTCTTCATATCGACTGCCACATGAGAGACGCTCCAAAGAGCATTGCCTCTATGTGGCCTGCGTTTCTCCTCAGCTCCCTGGCATGGAGGAAAGGACTAAGGGTCAGTGTCTATATGAGCATTGCTGTTTGGTATCCCTACACTATTTTGCCTGCAGTGTACTGTATGGGAGGGAGTCTTAAAGGGAAAGTGTGTCATTTTTGTGCCACCAGCATCATCACACAGAATCTCAAAAGTAATGATTTTAAACAGGTTAGTGCCTTTGTTTAGCTTACATTGCCGTGTTGTTGTTTTTTAAGTTGTTTTTTGTTGTTTTTTACCTACAAATGGCTTACACATCCAGTTGTCTCCACACAAGTATTTTCTCATTGAAAAAACTGCTTGCTGTCGCTTTAAGAACAAGGTATTTGGTTGGTGGAGCATTTCTCAGGGCTGTGGATAAACGGGGATTCAGCCGGTGACTCGAGGGAGACGGATTTCACAACTGCCTCGCTCAGGGGACAGCGGCCCTTCTCATTTAGGTATTTATTTCTTGAGCATTAGGCTATGTAAGTAAGCCGCACAAAGGAGCTTTCGTCTATTGCTCCAACTAACGCAGGATTAAGAGTTTGATTCATTTTCACAGTTGTGCGACTGACGGTGATTCAGTTCCCCGTGCCTGGTGCTCTCACATTCCTCTGCGATGACGCAAATGTCTCCCAAAAGGTGACGGGACAACGGATGGTCGCCTGTGTTTTATAGTAGCACTACATCAGAAGCGTGCTGCCAAGATTCGAGGAATGCATGCATATCCGTGCTTAATGACTTAGCGTGTGTGGTTCATGACAGCACAGCGATTATGACTGGATGAATGTGGCAGTTATTGTGGGCAATCAGAGGCAGCAGCAGTCTGAATAGGCCAGGCAGCGCTGGCAACAGGAATATAAGACAGCCACTGGATCATCGCCTGGGCCTTTTGTTTCTCAGAACTGTGTTCTGTTTTTTAAAAATCACACCCGACTGCACAACACCCTACAGATTCAATGGGCCCAGAGGAAAAACACTGAGCAAAATCTTGGGTAGGAGTATTACCAACAATTCTTGCTTACATTAGCATTTTAAAACAACCTTAGAGCGAGTTGGACTTCTTACTTCGATGAATATATCTCAGGTTAGGTTTGTTTTTGTCAGTCAATTTCTGTATAGGCACGTACCTTAAAGCGTCTGCTACGAAACATTTATTAAACATTTCCATTTCGTAATTGCCCAGATACAGTTCACTGAACATGTGTTTATACTCTATATATGATGGGGCAAACTATATGGACACGCACACACAGTTTTTTTGCTAATTTGTACAATACATTTTGTTAAAAAGCCAATATTTATATTGGTGTGTGTGTGTCTTACATGTTGTCTGTGTAATCTATAGAGTCGACCCTTGCCTGAATGTATGGCAATACTGTTTTGTTCACTTGTTTGCCCAAAGGCTATAGGAAAATATGATGCTGCCATTTTAGTTTGAAGCCAATGTACAAAACCAGCGCTTGAGAGAAACTACATTTGTGTAATTGGATTTATCTGTGGGTGCCAGTAACCAGGAGTTCTGTCCCTGTTCACCCTCAATTCACCATGAATTTAAATGATAAACAGGAATTATTTAGTCTAAGACTAGACTCCTCGCTTTCTCATTAAAACTGCGGCAGTCTACCATTACTGTTCCACTCCCTGTATGAGAGAAAAAAGAGATTATGGCTCATTATTTTCCCACAGATCATATTTAAACTACCGCATGAATATATGCAAAAACCCACAGCGTTGAAAAATCGTGTCTGCTGTATGACAATTCATCATTTGACAGAGGGTTTTCTGTCGCTGTGTTTGATTTCTGCTTTCCCTAAGTATGTCCACTAAAATAATCTTTCCCGGTCGAGCTGCAGTCTATTTAAAAACCTTAGACCACCTCTGTCAGAAAAGCAATTAAGTGTGAGGGTTTCATTTTAATTTAAATGAGATTATATTACAGTGGCGTGAAAAAGGGGACTATTCAGATGAAAAAAGCATGAGTGTTCTTCTCTTTATCAGAACCAGCAGTTCTGAGCTTTCATTGGGATAGAGGAGAGAGAGAGAGAGCGAGAGACAGTGACTACATTTAAAAAGCAGATTTGCCTCCGCACTGCTTTGCCTGAGAAAGCGCCCTTAAAGGCGAGTCATGTCGGCTTGAAGTCTTGGGATGAATTAATAAAATCTTCGAAGTAGCAAAGACAATTATAAGCATCTCTTGGGCATTACAGATGACACAGAGGCATTTCCAAAGCCTATGCCTGACAACATCTCGGTCCTTCAGAGAAAAATATCTAGTCTGCAGGCAGCGAACAGGCCTTTGTGTGGCTTTACATTATAAGCTTCCTAGCTATCTCCAATATTGTGGCTGCTGGTGTCTTGGGTAATCAAGAGAAAGCTATTTTTGTTGTCGAATCGTTGCTCTGCAGAATCCTTTCTTCTCTGACTGAACGCTGAGTGGTTTTAGTTGACACAAAACCGGTCTTGCTTTTTATTCACCATTATTATCTGGGTGATTTAATTTGTCTTTGTTTGTGGAAACATGCATGATAAAATCTCTCTCTCTTCTGCTGTTTAACACTTTTCTCTTGTGTGTCTCTCCCTCCAAGCAGCAGACGAGCTGGGCATCGAGTTTATGGGTAAGAAAAAGTCTTTTTTCTGCCACAAACACACACACACACATCTCCCTCATTCTCACACACATGAGCTTGTCTTCTCCTCCTTGACCGGCGTTAATGTATACATGCTCACGTGATGCTCGCTGTTTCTCATAGAGACCTAATGTTCTTGAGTCTCCATGGAAACAGAGCAAAAGAAATGTGTTCTAAAGGCACAGGGCAGCATCTGTATGGGTGTTGCGGACTGTGTGACTTTAGCACTTGTGTGCTTGTGTGTGTGTGTGTGTGTCTTCGTGTCGCAATATATATTGCTGTTAATTATTGTGAGGCCCTGAGGTGTGTTGTGTGCTGAGATGGCACATTGTGTACAGAACCTCAAGGGATAAGGAACTAAATAGCTGCCTTTAGCCTGACAAACATCCACACACTTAAAGCAGTGTCAACATACATAGACCCCTAAAACTGTTGTGAAAATGGATTTTCAGTGGACTATCTTTGCACGCACAGCCCTAGCATCCTCTCTCATGTATCTGACAACTAAAGGCATTTATTTAAGTGAACGTGTGAATCTTCTGAAGTTTTCCATTAGACTTGCTTCACACGCTGGCTTCTAGGTTTCCTCCAACCCTGTCAGGAGAGATAGTTATGGGGAGAAGATATGCATTTCTGCTTCTCTGAAATGGCCGCCTCAGTGATTTTAATCTGTGTGGTGAATGCTTCTAGTTGTGGCTATTAGGGAGCGTGTGTATGTGTGTGTTTATATGCGTGTCCGTGAGAGTGATCGCATGGGATGCACATGTGCATGAATGGACATCTCTGTGCATTTGTGGTCTGAGAGCGTTTCAGTCATGGGTGGGTGTGTAAAAGCGAGTCTAGCCATCTGCTGCAGACCAGAGACTCTCCACCAAGCTGAGGGCTAAATGTCCTGGCGTCCCAGTAGCTTTGCTTGTTTATTTCACAGACAGGAGAAAAAATATGATGCTAAAAGGGAGGAAAGAGATCTCTGCCTAGCTGGTCTTCAGCATATGTACACTGGACTACGAATTTCAACCCAAAGGCTATCAAGGCTAACAGGGAGTGTTCTCAGAAAAAGGAAAATATTTACATTTCAAAAAATTGTTTTTACAGTACTGTTTGAAGATGGTTTTTATATATATGTTTATAACTATATATAAAAATATATATAAAGAATAATTGTTATTCTTAAGTTGTTACTGAAACATTTGAAAAACATTACAGAATTACAAAACAATTTGAAAAACATTCTTACAACCAATATAGTGTCTGAATGCCAATATAATGCCAAAAATGTATGGTTTAAACGTTCTGAAACCTTCAAGATGTCATTTTAACATTTTTGTTACTCAATAGAAACGTTTAGGAAGCATTTTACTACTTAAATTTGTTAGCTGGGAAGCTGTTTGCATAGTTACGCACGGCTGGTGTTTTCAGAGGGAGAAGAGCAGATGTTGACAGTGTTTTTTTTGTTAAATAACCATAGGCCAGATTCTATTAGAATTTACTGCAAGTACACAAGCCTGCAAGACCAGTGACACATGAATGCCTGTCCATGCATTAGTCTCACAGCTCCCTGCATGAATCTCTGTTCATTGTCTCCAATCATCACATCAGTTTCATGTTAGCACATTGGCGCATGTTTGCATTCTAGCACATAGCTTAAATGTGAAGAAATGATAGTAATAGCCAATTAGTCATGAGACAATCCCATACCAATCATCTCTGAAAATTCACATTTTGCTGCATTGGGAATATATTCCATTATGGTTGTAGCATTGACTTTCTAACAACCTATGAGAGGCAATTAACTACACAACATTCTGTTGATCGGTCAATACCTCCATAGTAATTATTACTGCGAAGAAAGCCATAAAATGTGTGTGTTTCCTGTCTATCTTTTCAGAGAGTGGAGAAACCTATCAGAGACAGATTCTGTCCATCTTCAGCATCGCCATGGGGATCAGTTTGCTGGGAGTGGCTTGCATGGCTCTTTACTGCAAAAACAAGTGAGTTCAAACCATCATTGGAACCTAAATAAACATTGTTGGAACATTGTGGGAACATAGAAATCTGCTTGAACTAAATTTATGTTTAAAAGGGAATTGTAAGCAATATGGCTGCGCTAAATAAAATGTGTCAGTCACAAATTATCTTTAAAAAATTCACAGGAAATTCACATATTTAAAACATTTGCAACATTTTTGTGTACTGCATCTTAGCGCTAAAATGTGCATCTTGTTAACTAACCACTGGAAACCAAATTTAACAACTGGTGTAGTCCTGCTTCATGCATATTTAAATTAAGTAATTGCCATTCCTTTTAGCATAAACACGCCTCCTTTCCATGCAAATTGTAATTATCATCAATTGTGCCTCACGCACACAACCCAGCACTCAGAACCAGCATGTGATCTGGGGAATTGCACTGAGTTTTTTGGGCTTGTTTGCACTGTCACCTGTTTCGCATAATTCCTTAAGTAAATCGTTGCTAAAACTACACCGACAGCACATGCAAAGTAAACAGTGGGTGCACTTCTGGCTCAGTAAATTTTCCCTCAGTAAATGTATTGATGCCTTACAGGAGGCAAAGAGAAAAACATCGGGCTCATCTGACAGAAATCCGCAACCTGAGGGACTGTACCGTCAACGCCTCCGACCTCATGTCTAAATCCAGCCACAGAACCGAGAGAGCCCTCCAGCTCCAAAAGGTGACGCCTTCCAGCTGGTTTGTTTATGTCTCCAAGCGCAAATTTGCATGACGTCCGTATTTGTGCTGACAGTGCACATAATGATCTCTCTTCCGAGAAAAACCTACATCCTGCACCCATGCATACCAAATGCACGTATACTGGTGGACATCGAGCCACCCACGTGTTGTTATAGGGATTCAAATGAAATCCCCTGTGCATAACAGTCACTATTAATGAATACAATTGGCCAGCACACTTCTGGAGGAATGATGCCCTCCACAGCTTTACTGCTTTCCCACCTGCTCCGAAGATCCCTCAAGCTGACAGAAATAACACTGCATGCAGCTCGGGGAGTAAACATCGCATCTATCTGACGCAACAGTCAAAGGCAGCTAGCCACCTAGATTCTTAATAACCGGATGACAAGAGTTGCATTATCAAAAATGGAAGATCAGTCTCTCTCTCTGTCGCCACTTAGTGGTTTGTGCTTATCCAGTACAGATGTTGAAAGCTCATATTCCCATGTGTGTGTATCCAATAAGAGGCAGGAATCAAGTCTCAATTATTCCCTATGGTTTACATTTCATTTTCTTGGCAGATGCTTTCATACCATAAGCAATTTATACTGTGAGGCAAGGGCGTGTGGCGCATATATGATATTGGCACAGAGATGAGTCTTGTCTTAACCAGGCGTATCAGGCAATATGCATTGTGAGTTTTTGTCCTAACCAACCACGCAGATAAATAACAAAATATTTCTATGGTTACGCCTGGGGAAGTCCAAGCCAATATGATATAACCTTATTGCTCCTAATAACTATACATTCAAGATAAGGTATTTTCTCATTGGCTGTTTGTTGTGCACACCAAGCAGTGTTGTCACATCTATTGTAGAAATAAGAAATGATATTGGAAACTGTGAAATCGGGCCCTGCTTCAGACCTAATGTCAATGTTACACTTGCCAATCTAAGCATGTAAAACAAACCTTTAATTGAATCACTTTTATGCTACTTAGAAAAACCTGATGGCAGATGACAGCTGAGATGACAGCACAAGACTCAAATGTTAATTAAAAATAAGACAAAAAAACCAACTTTAATTTAGATTTGTTTTCTGCGTGGTTTGTGCATCTCAGGTACAGCTTTCTGATAATTTCAGCATCACGTTCTGTTGTTCTCATTTCCTCCAGTTTTTTTTACCCCACTGAGGCAATGAAAGGTTGGTCAGAAATCATCCAATTTTCCTGCTGGAGAGAAGAACAATGCTAACAGGTCCCCAAGGAGCTAGCGGTGTTGAAAGGACATGCTTTTTCAGCAATAAGACCCCAAACTAGTTTAAAGTCCAACCCAATCGTTTTAATGATGTTTCACAGGACAGGAAGAGGGAGGGAGATTTCACTAGCTGGAATAACTGCATTATCCCCTGCCTTTAAACTGAAGCAACATCGGGGGGCCTGGGGTATTTAATTCAGAGTGCTCTCCAAGTGTTGGCCTGTAGTAAGATAATGGTTTTAATTTTAAAAAGGATTGTAAAAAAAAGATTGGAATTCATTAATGTAATCTGGTCTGGGATTAATTCCTGACTGCTGCAGAAGGGAAGAGAGAATAATCAGAGTGTGTCTCGCTTAATCTGCAGCGTGTGAACGTGAAGTGTAATTAAAATGGCTTTCTCTACATTGAGGGTCTGTATATCGCAGAATGAACATCTACATATTGACTCTGATTGGAGTTCATGATCCCTTTATTTAATCTATGACACGGCACAATCAAAGTGTGTGTGTGTGTGTATGTGTGTGCACACACATTTTATGACTTTATTCATGTGATCACCCCAAAGCTACGCCCATGTGTGCATATTACCCATTTCAATAACAGACCCTTCTTTATAGTCTTCTGTAAATGTGAAGATTGGCTGTGTGCTTGGACCCACACACCTATAGCTACACCAGGGGGTGTCCACCCACTTTTGGTCATGTAGGGTAGATGAAATGACAAACTGTGAGGTCGTCTGCTGTTCAGCTCTGTTCCCATGCAATAATATTTCTTATTTGCCGTTCGTCACTACAGAGCAGAAGAACCCAGGGTTCCTCTTCTCAACAGGCAGCCGGCATAAAGCTCAGCGGCTCAAAAGTCTCCCCACAAAATCATAATCGCGGCTTCTCCGTGGGGAAGCGCTGCAGGTATGTTCTTTGAGCTTTATTTTCATCGAAAAACTTCTGACATCTGTACTCATCTCTATAATAAAAGCAGACGGGGAAATTTAATCAGCTTTCAATATGGCACCATATGTCAACGTCAAAAAATAAACAGCGCTTAAAGGAATTATAATAAATGTAATTGTTAACAGCCATGACAATTAGCATTTTTGAATCATGGCCAAAACATAGCTGAACTTTTTAGTAGTTGTACAAGCGTTGATTGATCGAAACCGTCTAAAAATAGTGTGTAAATATATTAGCCACAAATCTAGCTAACCCGAGGCTGCTTTGTATAACAGTGTTGAAACTATCTGTTATTGTTCCCCTTTCACCTTGGAATCTTTAATTGATTTCTGGGTCAGTGATTTTTTTTGTCCAGATCTATTAAATTTATCAAAAAATTCAAAATGCATCAAAAATGTAATTTATAATTTAATACAATCATATTGTCTATCATGAACAATTTCTGAATTAAAATTCATTTTGATGCTGTATTTCTGATTAAAAGGCTGAAAGTCATTAAGTTTTCCTTTTTTGTAATATAATTTGATATTTTTAAGATTAGGCACCTTTTGTTCAGAATAAATGTCATTACTTGTCAAATTCTTCACAAATCTTTATTTTCACCATTCAGAAGCTGCTCCCTGTCCTCAAGCCCCGCCCTAAAACAGAAAGCGACCAATTATCGAGCTGTCTCAAAGTGGACTCCACCCATCTCTAGAGCAGGCCATCACCTTGGTGGAGGTTCAAAAGATTCTCTTCATTCCTACAAACATCTCCAGGAAGTGGAGGTCAAAGAGGTGATGCCAGAATATTTGAAAAGGTGAGCGATGACATCCATCAAAATCTGTGACACATAACAGCTTCTAAAATGTCTTAGATGTTATTAGACCAAAGATGTGATTTACATGACATTAGTTAGTTTGGAATTCCCCTGTGATTAATACATATTCAGTAGCAGAGCCCAAAAGTGCCATCATGGAAGAAACGTCCTAATATGTTAATGATGAAGAAAATCAGAAAATAACATGCTGTAGACTGAGAGAGAGAAACATTCAGTTTTATTGAATGTGCTCATAGCATCAATAATGTCCTTCAGTTAAGTAGAGGCTATGTGTGCAAGTAGCGCTTGCTCTTGGGTTTCCAAAAGATGTTTTTATTACCGTTGCCAGCTTGATCCAGCGTCACAGTGACTTGTAAAATCTGTTCACTGCCAAACTCTCTATTTGACCTATTTCCATAATTTACATTCTTTAACAGTACAGCATTGTGCTTGAAACTCTTTAATGGTGTATGATCCTGCACATACAGTCACAGAAGTACAGAAGTGGTGTTACTTTACCTCAGTGTGTCTCCGGCAACCCATTTTTTCCCCTTTTTTGTTTAATTAAAGCATGTGTCTGAAAGGACAATTGGGGAGTTATTCCCCTATAGACGGTTACAGTATATAGCTGTAGTTATAATTGTTCAAGATTAATTAAATATTGATAAGCCTGTCACAGTCTTTCTCAGGCCAAATCAGTCCTGGCCAGACCAAAGAAACAGACTATAGTCTGATCTGACCTATTTCTAGACTTAACAGTCTTAAAACACCAACACCATCCCTGAACCTCTCTCTTGTTGCCATGGAGACACCCTCCAGTCTAATGGAACTAGAAGTGAGGAGGGAGGGGGGAGAGCGAGAGAAGGAGAGAGATGGGCATGCAGAGCTTGCTTGCCCCCCTCCCCATGACAGCAGGACCCCCACTGAATGTTGTTGGTTTCGTGAGAATCTCCACACAGCCGCACATCTACCTGTCACAGATGAAATATGGATTGCAACTGCGTGTATCATCGGCGCAGTTATATTTAGATATTGTTTTGATTTGTTTAGATATGCCGGATTAACCTGCAGCTAAGAATACACTTTTAATACCCATGCATTGTGATATGGGGCTCAATTATTCAAGCCCAGCCATTTAACTGTCTTTGATGTGAGACAATAACAGTATCACTGGTTACTGTTAGATGAAGAGTGGTTTGGAAAACTGACAACAAATTCTGTTCTGGTGCATTTTTATTTTAGTGTGCCAAAATCAAGAAAGATTGTACCCTGTTAATGTGCCGCATTTACATGTCAAAGGTGCCAAGAAGTTACAGGTTATGATGCAACATTGTGTAGTTAGAGTTCTTTAATTTGATTGGTCAAGATGTTCCTAAAGTGACAATATTCAATATAACAGCACTGGCACTTGTATCAGTCTGTCCTTACGACTTATTAGACCAGAGCATGTGAGCGCTGTCATGTGTGTTGCTTGGTGCATGACTTGCTGAGCTTGATGTTTTAGTCTTTTATGGAACTATGTTCATTGATGAAAAAAATATGCAAACCGGCCAAACAGTCTGAAATGTCAGTTGCTCAGTTATAACTTCTTGTTTATAGAACTTTGATATAAAAGCAATATCGCATCATTGTCCCTGGAAAAACTGGGCGAGATATTTCGGTTTCTCTGTCTGTCACCGCAAGGTGTGCTGGAGTTGATAAGCGGCCGCTTCCTGCAGATGAAAACCACAGCCAAATGAAGTAGCGTAGTCTTCATCACCTCACAGGTCTGAGAGAGGGATATACAGGCTTTGATTGGAATGGCTTAAATCTATGATAAGGCTGTCACAAGAGGAAACAGCTTTAGTTAACATTAATGCTACCACAGGCATACAGCCCATGCTGAGGATTATAAATAATTACACTGAGATTCTAAATTCCCGCTACCTCAAAATCATTTTATCACTGCTGTGATTGTTTTTCAAATAAATTGTTCTCACTATGTTCTGAGAGGCTGAGCAGTTTCCTTCATCCGTTACCGGAAAAATGTAAGTACAATTACTAATTCCCACTCTCTCTCTCTCTCTGTTGCAGATTCCAGTCTCACTCGGACACCAATCAGCAAAGCCGCTCAAATATGAATATGCAAATTGTTGCCTCCGCCCATTCCAGAGAAAAGATAGGCTACACTGATGTTCCATGCACTCGTCTTGACCAGGGAACAGCCTTTCTCTCCCCGTCATTCCGAGCTCACTCCGTACCCATAATTCCATCTGTTCAGGGACCTGATTATGGAGTGGGACCTGGGGAAGGAGGTGGGATTAAGCTGCACAGTGGAGGTGGAGTTTCCTCCAGCTACAACCTAATCAATCCTGAGATTGAGGCGGAGCCCATGGCAAATTCCAGCCAATCACTTGCCAGCTCCTCTGTTACAGTACAGGAGCCACAGACACTTTCCTGCTCTGAGTCTTTACCGATGTCAAGGGGCCAAATCAAACACAAAAGCCTTGTTACCTACATGACAGCCTTGGGATCAGGCATGGCCTCCCGGAGAGCAAAGACTGTAATTTCTATGACTGTACTGGGATCAGGGGCGAAAACCACACAGTATTCCGCCAGTCTTCTGTCTGAGGACACTGGAGGACAGGAAAATCAGCATGTTCAGTCCACTTTTGAAGAAACTTCAGGACAGGAGCAGGGCGATGGTTTACAAACTGCATTTGTGGAGAAAGACCAAGAAATCACCTTTTCTGATGGGGTTAGAGGTGTGGCCTGCCTCACGTATCCCAAGAGCTGATTGGATAAATGCAACCATCACCTTGGAAACGTCGCTTATGTTGGTGTTGATAGGGGTGGGACCCCATTTGTGTTGACCAACCATCAAATGACTTCATTTTGGAACTATTTTACTGCATTGTGAACTACAGAAACATCTACTGACAGATTTAAAGCACTGAATTACTGACAACACAATGTGAATAGATGAAACGTGAGAAAGATGACTGTGGTTGTTGGGATGTTGATATAAAGAGATACTGAAAAAGATTTATATGCCACTATTTAACAAAAGCTTCAATTTAGAAACCAAATAGTGTGTCATCTCAATGTCGTTTCTCTACTGTAAAGAAGAAAAATATAATAGATGTCAAAACTATATGTATGTCATATATTCCATGTATGACATACCAAGTGACAAAAATAAAGATGCAAAACATGATAAAGAAGAAGCTTTTTTCCAATAACTGCTATTCTATAAGCTCAACCCAGCCCTGTCCTTTGTCTGTTTTGCTTGAGGTCTTGAGACGAAAACAGCAGTTTCTGAATAAAATCTGAATGTCACCCTATCTTTTGATCAGAGAATGTCTCCCCTCAACACTGCGATCCATGTTGTGTCTTTCACACCTTCTGTTTTCAGCAAAGAGCTTTGTAAGCACCACAGTCAGGTATCTGTAACCATCACCTAAAACGATTCGACGAACGTGCTGAATGGATAGAAACATCCAGAGTCACCGTCTGTCTCCATGGCAACAGAGATCGGAGGAGTCTGATGCGGCAGCCCTCTATCCAACAAGACCATCAGTGGATTTAATCATTTACTTGTTTATCTCCTGTGAAAGTAGCTCTTGCTAATTAGGCCCAGACTCATTATTTTGCATCAGCTATTTTGAAACTGCAAAAGGGGAGGAAAAAAGTTTCTTTAACTAGCCGATTTTTTCCCTCTCTTTTTTCAGGTGAGGGTGTTTTTGGTTGGAATTAATCAGCAGAAAGATTAAAGCGGAGTGTCATTGATGTCTCTCATCGTGTTTGTTTCAAAAGAGGGCAACGCGGGGGGAAGTCGTAGCCCAGATGCTTTAAAAATTATCCGGCTAATTCTCCTAGCGTGAGCGTTGGGTAAAAAGGCATTACATACAAATAAGAAAAATAAGCACAAGCTCTCTGTACCGACACAGATTTCTTCCACTTGAAGAAGCAAATGTTGGGCTAGTTTTGTAATTAATTCAAAGACAAACATATTTGTTTTGTTTTCTCATTGCGCAGTGTCTCTCATCTGATCTTGCGTGAGCCGTTGGCTTTGATACTCATAATGAATGATCCTTTCATTTTGTGAGAACATTACACATGTTCATCCAACTGCTTAATATTCAATCCCAAGTCAATCTTTGTTCCTGTGGGAAGAAACCATGAAAATACAAAATGTACAGAGAGTCCAATGAATATGCTTTTAGAGTGTGTGTGTGTGCGCACTGTGTCTGTTGTTAAAACACTGCAGAACCATTGCAACTGTGTTTGAGTTTCTGAAGCGCATGCCTATTTTTCTACTGCGATATTCGTAATAAGCACAGGATGTTTCCTCAGGCAGGACACTAACATGAGACAACAGCACAACAGGGGCTAGATCAACAGATGCAAGTGGAACTTGAACAGAGAGCACAATCAAAGCAGAAGGAACACGTGAAATGGTTCTCATTCTCAGCTAGAACGAGTTCTTTCAGTTTAATCCTTTCACATCCATGTAGCTTTTGTTTGCTTGGTTACATTTTTTGATTTGTTTGGAGACTTTTCTACTTTTTGAAGAAGGAACCGGGGAATTAGCACCAGCCCAGAATGAAACTTCACTGTAAAATGTCTAATTTTCTGATAAGTGGTAATGAAATTCTCTGAATTCAAATCACAGCCCAAACCAAAACAAGCAAATGACATTTTCTGACGGATGACTAGCTTTTTTCATTATCCAATAGATAATAGATTAATGAATACTGGGAGAATACTGTCAGTGATACGGTAGATAAACAGATTGCTTATTTTTAATAGCCTGCTTTGAAAGGCTGTGAAAGAACAGCTCATGTTTAGTGACAGAACACATTTTACGGTAAAAATTATTAAATGAACAAATTCAAACCTAGGCAAGGTGCAAATTCTCCGGTGAAGACAAAAAATAATGAACCAATAAATAGATAATCCAGTCACAATCCAATCTTGGGTGAAATTGTTTGCAAAAGTAATTTGCACATTCTGGCCTTTCTGGTATGGTGAGAAAAGTGTATTTTTTCTGTGCATATATGTTAAATTTTGGTCTTCAAAGTTGCTTATCATTTGAATTTCGCATAGCAAAAAAAAAAATAGTGACTAAAAATGTAACCAGACTGAACAAATGTTCATGTTGGTTAGTTATGGCTGGATAGCTAAACTCCAGCTTTGTTTATATTGGTTAGGCACTGACAGCAAACTCCACCTGGTTTAACATTCAGCATTTTCTGGAGACACTTAATATCTCAAAGGACCCTATAGATGCACAGAAAACTAACTCTTCCTTCCAGGCGAAAAGCAGCTTTCTGATGTAAATTTGACAGCGAGGCAGCCTGCATGCAAAGAAGTTTCTCCTTACCCACACAAAAATCACCATGAGATCTCTTTACTGTCTCACCTGTTTCTCCAACACAGTAATGAAGCATGAGAAACAAACTTTTCCAACTTTCTCTTGAATTAAAGACACCAACAAATCTCCTCCTCCAAGTCTCCTCCTTTTGAGACTCAGATCTGAGTTAAAAGACATTTTGAGTCAAATTATTTGAGCTAACAAGTGTCTGTAGCTTTATGTATACTGTCTCGTGGCGTATATGGGTTTATTCTAAGGAATGTAGGGAGAAAAAGTCTCCTGAGCTATGAAAGAACAAGCGCTGATCAATGGTTTTCTTTCAGTCGGTTTATCATTAAGCACATCACAGTGGTTCAGGTAAACATTTGTGACTAACATGATTGTAAATCTACCGTGCTGCTATTCACAAGAATTGAATTACCTCTCTCTCACAAACACATCTATTCTTAGTGTGAATCTATAGGTCATCAAAAGGCCTCAATTCAGAGTGAATTCACTTGAAAACACAATGTTCCCTCAAATTAGGTCCAGAAAGAATATTAAAAAAATGACATGAGTCAATATAAAAATATTCGTATTTCAGGGTAAATAAAACCCATTAAATTGGATTTTCACAACAAAATTAAATATGAATAGACTGTCAAAAAACAGGATTAGTGGTTTTAGTGTGATATCAAATGAAATACATATGATTTCATGAAAAAATGTTTTACTGTAAACCAGTCCCCTGGCAAAGCAGGCTCAGAGACATAAACCAAGCAGATGCATCTTTGTTACTTTCAGTTTCAAACTGACTTACCTAAGACCTTGCCTGTCAACATGCGTTAAAATGTTTGTGCGCATATTGAATAAATTACTTTTGCGCATATTGTGTAACTATAACATCTGGAGGACAATCGGTTGCCCAACGTTCCCATTTACGGTCCACTTACCAGGACCTTTAAAGGCTTTTTTTGCGTAAAGTTGTTTAAAACAACATCCATCGTGATGCAAATGCAACGCAACTTGCGTCTCCCGCACACGCGCGCTGTCAGATGCGCGATAAGCATTATGGCGCTCGGCTTTGTGGTGTTTCCGCTGATGTTGGTGCGCTTTTTGAACTCGTGTACATCAGAATTGATAACAGCAATGAGATTATGCTTATGAGCTTAATTAGAAAGATGGTATCTAATTTCTCATGCAAATACCATTACAGAGAAACCAAGAGCTGAGAAAAGAGGCTTTGTGCATGACTGAAGAGAGGCTAAATAAAATGTAGAGGGTCTCAGTGGGTGTCTCTAAGAAATGAGTAAAAAATAAAAATGCACTATTTCTAAATTAATAAAAGCTTTTCCAGGATGTGAAATATTGGCTGTCATATGATTTATCTAAAAATGCAAACAACTTGAATGAACTATTGGCCAAGGACACGGTTTAACACTGTAAACAGAAAAATAAAAGCAAAAGTGTGATTTTTATTGACAATACAATTAATCAAAAACAACATTGATAAACAAATGATACAACTCCAAACATACAACTCCAAATGATAAACATTCCACACAAAAATATTCACAATCAAATATTTAGGATAAATATTCAAACCAAATCATAATATTAACAATTTTGTATTATTAGTATTATTCATAGATTATTATTATTAACACAATTTGTCTCTTCCAGGCATCTTTTAACTACAGCGTTATTGATACATTCATCTAAATATGGTTTTAGAGCAACTTGAAGCATCACCATCTTATAAATTGAATCATAAAACTTTCATATGAAACGAAATATCATTCAATTTCATCTTGGGTTCCATGGCAGAAAAAAACAGCTCAGGCAAAACCAGCTCAGGCAAAACCAGCTCCAGATTTCTCTGATTGGTTGATCGATTTATCTTTCTGAAAGAGAGAAAGAAAATATGAGTGAGAGAGCAGAACTTTGTCTGCAAAAGAGCACAAGAAAACAGATTCAGCATGTTGAGGGAGCCCCGCATGCTCTCTGGCAAACAGACTACTGTAATCTGTTTTCAGTGTGTGTGAATGAATGAGAGTGTGGTTGAGAAAGATAATGGAGAAGAGAGGGGGGACAAAAACACAAGAGGCAGCACGGCAAGATGCCTTCACAAATGCAGGAGACGGGAAAGAGCCGTAGGAGAATCGTGGCGCTCTGAGGTGTTATTTATTGCTTAAGAGACGTAATTGAGTTCTCAGTTGTTTTATTTTCAAGTACAGTTCGGTGTCGCCTCAGATGCCTCTCCTAAAACTCATTTGGAGAAATTAAAAAATAACACACATTAAACAGTTGGTGATATTTATGAAAGTATAAAGCTATGAAATTGTGCAGCATTGCTCACATAATTTGGTCTTGATAACAGCTAACAGTTTTATGTTCTTGGAATAGTTTAAAAAAATGTTTTTGAATGTTCAATTAACATTCAAAAATTCCAAAGTTATATTTATTATTCTTTCAATTCCTTCGCGTTTACAATCCACTAACATTTTATAACTAACAGTTTTTATTAACATTTTTGAATGTTTGCCAATCTCATAAAATTAATGAAACCTTCTACTATATTTGACAGAACTTTTAGAGAATATGAGCCAAAGTTCTGAGAACATTACAATTCTCAGAACATGTTTGAGTTCATATTAAAATCTGGTGTCTTTGGCAAATTTCAGCACATTTTGAAACATTGATTTTGTCTGAACCTCTAGAGAAACTTAAGGTAAAAAAACAAAGACTAGGGTCTTTATCAGGGGAAAATTCCATGCATGAGATCCATACAAAATCTCCCTTTCTCCATTGTATCATTGCTGTCTAGAAAAAATGCTTAAAATATTTAAAAAGAAACCTACCTGTGATTTTTTTGTCTTAAGGCAAGACTGGGGAGAAAAGCGAGGAAAGGGTAATAAAGAAAGAACGTGAGATGAAAAGACAATAGGACACAGTGAAAAGAACAAAGACAAAACACTTTTGTATGAGTCAGCCGCTTGGAAGGTTTCCCGTTGTGGGGTCATGAGGTCAACACTGTTTAAACTGGACATGTTGACCCCTCGGTCTCCAGACTGTGGAAGTGTTTGTTTAGGTAGCCTGGCCTGGAGGTCAACGTTTCATCTGGACAAACTCCATCCTCCACTCGAGAAACGATTTATACAGAGGGCGATAATCCATCATTTTGTATTAACTGTAAGGAATAAACAAGCTGTAGATTTGCAGGTTAAAGCAATGTTTAAATCACACCCACTCGTTCACGGCCACCTATACCTGCAGCCGGAATAAATGTGGTGTGTATTCAACAATCATCTCTCTCTGCGTTGTGTGAGGTGGAGTACACTGATATCAATTCTCAAGTGTGCAGAACACAGCTACTCATTATAGGACAAAAGTAGTACAATATAACCATTAGTAACCTCTGCGACTCAAATGAGGATTCCACCCCCACTAATACTTAAAAGCCAGCCAATGCTAGTATGCTAGACAAAATTGAAAATGAAAAATCTACATGGCTGTTATTATAACAGGCCTCACTCTCATGATGAAACAATAAACGCCAGGCATGCTCAGATAAAGTCTTTACAAATACAATAATTCAACGTCTCCTACGGTTAACAATGCCAGTGTGGTGACAATAATCTTGTGCTTGAACGCATAAAGCGGAGGATGTTGTTCCTCAGCTTGCTTTTTTCACGTCTTTTCACAATATGCCAAGAATCCAGCGTGCTGAGAGCGCGCTATGCGCCTCTGTGGTCCAAGCTTTAATACAACAGTAATTTGTCATGAATGGCAGTTGCCATGTCCCCACCAGGCTCTGGATCCTCTCTACAGTCTAGACAGCACTGTAAGATGGCTGCCTGGCCCCACGATGAGCAAATTACTCTCAGTGTAGCCGGCATCACTGACCCCGCTGGGGTCCAAACTCTCGTTCGCTTTGTCTGGCAACACGCCAGTTGTCAGGTGCTGCCGCTTCCACTTCAATCAGGGGCCAATTTCTCTCTCTCATGCAAACACACACACATGCAAAACTCACAGTTCTCATCTTGCTTAATTATTCTAATGAACATTAACACACAAACAACAACAAAGCATCGCAGGCCAGACCCACAATCGTGCAGTGACTACAAAGAGCTGTTTCTGTTTAAACAAATCAGACGTTGTATCTGTATCAATTAGCACTGTGTACCGTGCATGAGGATGAAAACAGTATCACTTTTAATCTTACAGCTCTGATTTTTAGGGGAACTCTGTGAGGAGAAGGATTCGTAATTTCACCTGACAGAAACCTCCAAGAACTCAGAGACAGGCGTGCACATGCACAAACACATTTGGGCAGAACAAAGGCGCAGACAAACAGCTCAGAAGCAGACAAAGAAGCAACAATATACATCACGCCCGAAACACACACATCCAATGCAAAGTTTTCTAATGTCTTTATGGGCCTTGAGGGAACAATAAACACCAGAACCTTGTTTCAGCACAGATGCCTGCAAATGAAGCAGTGTGAAAAACAGACCAAACCTCAATGACATTGTTGCATTCTAATGCGCATTCAATGCACAGAACAAATGCAGCACAAGATCAAAGCTTTCCTAGCATAAAAACACGCTCTCTCTCCCTGACCATAAATCAAAGGTTTAAAATATGGCCCCTGGATTCTGTTGGATAAGGATTGGTGTGTGTGAACGGGAAAAAGCTGCTCTGCCACATTTTGGGCCCGTTCATTCTGATGAGACGCTTTGTGTGAGGGAGGCCATGTGTCCACTGAGAAACATCTCAGGAGACATCGCAAAGGTTATGTTTGCACGGGCACACGTTAACACAGACATACACACGATCCCAAACGCGCACACGGCATGACTGTCAGTCCGTTTCAACATCAGCTGCACTTATTTTCTTCCTGCTGGGGTCCGACTCAGCAGAGTCAAGAAGATTCTGGCAGGAGGACACGCAGGGTCACTGAGAAGACCCGGGCGACTGCAGAGAAGCACTTTGAAAAAATAACATCACAAATCAAAAAGCTGCAAGAGAAAACAGTGTATGAATGACAGAAGAAGAGCAGGAGTTTGTCACATCTTAGTGCCTTTGTTCACGAAACAACGTTTCATCTAAACTGATAGTTCTTCTCTGTTTCTTGCTATTTCAATCTGGGATCCAGCAGACGCTGTTGTGTGCAATGTGCTCTGTGACAAACAAGACAAAGTGATGTTGAAAAAGCCTCCATCTCACGGGTCACAATCAAAATCAGGCAAATCAATAAATAATAAAACACAACTCACGATTATAAACGTGAAGGGCGCTAGCCGCCACCTTCTCAGCCGCCACCTTCTCAGCCGCCGAGTAACAATATTTATGAGTGTCATGGGTTTCGTTTCTGTCTATCTCTTTGACTGCTTGTCTGATTTTGTCAGGCTTTGGTCAGGTGATGATGTCGCCCGTTAAATTTGCGTTGACAGCGCAAAGTGACTTCTCACACCTCTCCTCTCCGTTAGCCGCGCCAGCCACAAAAACAAATATCCATCTATATGCTAGTTCCACAGAGGCACAGCTGGCGTGGGTGACAGAGTCTGACAGAGGCACCTCAGAAGAATGACCCGCGTCCTCTGAGGTACTGAAGAGAAAGACAGCAGGGCTCTGTGACGTCAGAAACGGATTCGCACGCTGTGAAATGAAGGTTTCGTTTCAGACACTTTCTGGTTCTATCGTATTATGTAGACGTGCGGTAAGCGTGACCTTTGCAGTGTAAATGAGATGTGAATGCGGAATTAGAGGCATTGAGCCAAGCACTGCGTGACTGCGGCGTATGTGTATATGATTACCTCTTGTGCCATCTTGTCTCCAGGTCAAATTGACATGCCGTGTCATCCTGTCTGTGTCACTATTGTCTCTCATTTTCCTCCACTTTCATTTTCTGAGCAGTTCTTATTACCACTCATGGGAAGAGCCTACCGGATGGAGCTCGGCCAGACTGGGCCAATTCTGGCTGCGGTAATTATGTTTTGAGAGGGAAGTAAGAGCACAGGCTTTCATACTGATGATAGGTACTGCTTTCTAGTGCCTCACTTTTGGTGCACTGAGAAACAGTGGCCTCTAGTGGTCGATCCTAGATAAAGCAAATCCAGTCATGATCAACAGTGACATGATAATATTAATTCGTTATATTTACACAGGGCTTTCACATTTTCAAAGCACAAAGGTTTCTGCTCAACCACCACCAGTGGGCAGCATTCACCCAAATGACACGATGGTACCCACAGCGGGTGAAAATGGCCGCCACTAGCCAGCTATCTGTGGAGCAAAGTGAGATAGCAAATAGTATATGAGAACAGTTAGCAGACTGATTAACAAAAGCAAAAGGGCCAAAATGTGAATTTTTAAAAACATAAGATTGGAGGGAACAAATGCTATCTGATCCTAAATATACCGAGTCAATCTCCCTGCCCCCAACCAATAAGATAAAGCTTTTTTTAAATAATGAATTTGCATATTGATGTGCCACCCAACACCCTTTAAAGAAGAAGACAGAGATATGTCATCCAATGCATGGTACCTTCCCTGTAGCAAAGTGTCCCACTCAGACTCCAAGGTGAGCAGGTTTTCCCATGAGATCTCCCATCCAGGAAATGACCAGCCTGGCTTCAGTGAGACACCAGGTAGTTGCTGCCGGGTGTTAGCTGCGGGCCACAAATAGAAACAGTTCCTAGCAACTGTGTCTGTTTTCCTCTCTCACATAACAAACTCCTTTTCCTTACGCTAACGCTTGCGTTCAACTGCATGACAGTAAAGATCAAAGACACGCATGTATGTAACTGTTCAGCAGTCAATAAATACAGTAATCAAATGTCAGAAATGATCATTATTTAATGACCTCTCACAGAAACCATCTTCTGAAATTCCTGAGTGCTGCAGCGTAGAATCAAACAGCGCCGCCTCTGTCTTTAAGGGCCAATTTTGCTTAACAGGTCATCAAATAAAAAGGAGCACTCCTGTTTTATTAAGTAGCACTGACATGCACGTATGCCAGACATCTTTAATAATGTTGCACACTGCAGTAGCAATTTTAAAAGCCACTGCTTTCCGCATAATGGAAGCCAGGGCCTCTCAGGTCACAAGTCTGTGGGGATGAACAGAGAAACATGGTGGATCAGAATAAAAAAGCGAACGCAGAGTGCTGTCTGTGCAATGGAAAAGACTACATAATTACTCTCAATCTCTGACCGAATTCGCCCACCACGAATTAGCTGTGTTAGTGTAAACACAGAGCTTGGATGGGCATGACGAGGTTTTGTTTTTGATTAATTACATCTGATAACAAGTCTCACTGCTAGACATGATTATTACATCAATGGGATAATTTGCATTTGGTTGGATGTGACAGTATTTCTGCTGTAACATCTTCGAACATGAAATTCCTCCAAATTATTTGCAAATGACAATCACTAAGTGCATTCATTTACCCTGTCATATTTATGCCCACTGGCTCTTGTTCCTTTCATTTTTTATTTTGTTTCACACTCTTTCTCTTTTTTCCCCTGGCTAATAGTGACCGGGGTGAGTAGACGACACCTGAATAATAGCTAGGAGGGAAGAGTAATTATGAGGTCACGCAGGCTTTATGCAGAACATAAAAAGCCCCGTGTAGAAATCAGGACCAAGAACTAAATGAAACAAATAATGGAAAGAATTTATAGTATACAAGTAAAATACTATTAAAATGGCTAAAAATTAAGCACAAAATAAGCACAATCCATTTTATCAGATGCTATGAGTGCCCAAGCTCAACATTTCAGTACGCCAAAGCAAACATTCAAGCTACAGAAAATTACAGGAAAATACACAAGTTTGTATTTTTCTTTCCAGAACTTCATGTGTCATCACATATGTGGAATATTTCTCGCATGAAGTAACTGAAACTAAAATATGAGTAACAGATACACAACTTTTTCTCTGTTTTTGGTATTTTCTGACAGGTGCAGTTTAACTGAGAGTGGCTTATCTCATATATAATGCTGAGAGTGACACATCGATCTGCGCTGTCTGACACAAATATGTACGGAAGAAACAGCTCAAAACTCTTATCGTCATGGGAACATTTCTGAAATAGGCCTCTATTTAAAGCTGCACTAACTTTTGCTTCTCTACTGCCATCTCTGTTTGAACCAGAATATTGCAGGCTAGTTTATGTACTTTTCATTGCGTACGTTGGTCAGATGAAGCCCAACTGATATCTACCAGGAAAACAGACACACAACAGCTCAAACTAAACAGCTTGAATCTTTGTTTAGAAATTTACTGTTGCCAATCATGAAATGTTAAGGAGATTGTGTTAAACACCGACCTTGTTCATTTTTTTAACCCCCAAAATTAAGGTTATGTTTATTTGAAACTTAAATGTAATAATCGCAAAATAAAGTTTGAGTCTGAGACATAAAGGGTTAGTTTCCTCTGTCTTTAAAGACTAAAAGTGACAGAGGTTAAAAGAGTGAGGGGTGAGTATGGGTGAGTTAGTACCATCTGCTAGTTCAGTGCTATAGCAACATCGAGTCACACAGATACAATTACGGCATGAAAAGAAAGACTGAAAAGAATAGGTCAGATAACATTCAGCTACACACACATGCACTCAAACCCACCCGCTCACCCACACAGATACTGTATATTCTGATAGATTACATCACGTTATATTCACACTGAAACATTTTGACTGCAAGACCAAAAACAACAACAACTTTAGAGAGATTATTTGGACCTGTCACATGCACGCAGCGATGTCACTCCCACCTGGGCTGTTTAGGGTCACTGCAGGTGACAGTTAGAGGGGGGAGAGGGGTGAAATTAAACCCCATAATGCATCTAAACTCGAGAACAAAAGCACTGCAGGAAGTTGGCGGTGGAGAGAGACAGACCAACCCTCGAAGCCGATCCGGAAAAAGTTCTGGAAGAGATCAAGGCATGTAGGTGTGAAGTGTAAAACAGGTAAACAAACAGCAAGATATATAAAAAGGAGGGAAGAGGGGGTCTACAGCGGTTATGTCACACTCAGAAGAGCTTTAGAGCTGCTCCGCATCACACGGCCGCACCTTAAGTCTTCCTGGGCCATTGAAGACGATTCTATAGAAGAGACAGATACTGTTAGGCTTACATACTGCAGTGTCTAGAGACACATCAAAAGACCAAAGGGGAAAAAACTACCTGGAAATCAGACTTTAAATCTGTCCATCACGGCTCTGTCAGGATGATGCAACAGATTCTACAGGATATGTACATAGAGCCCGACCTGCTGGCTGAACTGAACGACGAGCAGAAACAGATTCTCTTCTACAAGATCCGTGAGGAGCAGGTACGACGCTGGAACGAGAGGGAGAGCCGAAACCCCAGTCCTGCAGTGAACAAGAGTGAGTCTGTCGTTCATTCTGCACACGCATCTGAAGCTGTCAAACAAATGAAACATGCAGTGGGTTTAAAATCCGAGTTTGAGTTTTTAAATCAGACTTAAACCTGGACATGAACATTTTCCGCTTTGGAAAATTTGGAATGGAAAAAATATTACAATTAAAAATGTATCTCACTTGTTAAATTACTGAATTAATGACATGTTAAGTATTTTGCCCTTGGTTGGATTTTTTGTTTACAAACACAGAATGCTCATTCTCAAATCATGCTGAAACATTTCATAAAAACCTGCCAGTCAAAAAATTAAGCCAAAAGAGGGACGCTCAGAAATTAATGGTAAAAACTTTTTACTTAAATTCTTCTGCTGATAGTATCATTTATAATGGAAAAATAAATGAGTAAATGTGAATAATTGGTCAAATACAAGCATTACTACTAATAATGGTTTTTTAAGAGACCATTACTTTTCAACTGCCCTGTAATGCAAAATTAAAAGATATAATTATGTCCAGTTGAGAAATTATTCTGCACTTAAAAGTTGTTACCCCGGCATACAGAAGCAGCCTTTGAGAAAACGATTTCCTCTAAGTTCTAGCATTGCAAGGTTAAGACGATAAAAATACAGAAATAAGTTTATATCACCGCAGCAAGTGTAATATCTCTGCATCGAAGAGTGTTAGTGATTGTGTCTGAACAATGACAGGTAATGTGCTTTTGTTTTCAAACGTGCTAACATTATCTTGTTCAGGGTTGTCTAGTTACAGTCTTCCTGCAGCGTACAAAGGATTGCAGAAGAGAATAATCTCTTTTCCCTCTGTCGAGCTGTCTACGTTATTTTGTCTTTATCTTATCTGAATACACTCTGATAGGTCTGTGGATTGAAGGGAAGATGTTTTCCATCATCTCACTGTTTTCCGCTCTATCCTGTTCCTGCCCAGGTGACCGTAGAGGAATTCAATGGCTTCTGGGCTCGGATGGAGAGGTGTGGGTGTGGGTAATGGGGGAGGCCCCGGGAGACAAGCCCTTTGAAGACATCGTGGAAGAGCTGATGGAGGAGAGAGCCAGGAAACAGGCCCAGCAAGAGGCACAGGAACTCCGGTGAGACAGCTGTGAGAAGGGGTCTGGGGGAGGGACAATGAGAAGATAGGCATGATGATGAGAACAGGTGAAGATTGACAGGTGTGATTCGGCTAAAGTTTGAGGGAGAGAGAGAGAGTGAGAGAGAGATAGAGAGTAACAGGTAATAATGATGGAAGTACAGAGATTGGAAGTGCATCACTCAACCCCTACTGAATTTCCTGAGGCGTGTGAAGGAGGCAGAGATTGAAAAGAAGTTCCGAGACGCCATGGCGAAGGAAAAGGCTCGTTTCGTGGCAGAGAAATGGAAGGAGGAGATGGATGACAGAAAGGCAGCGAAGCAGGAGGAAGAGGAAGACCGCATTAGACAGGAGCTCAAGGTGGGTGTGGCTGCAGGTATGTTTATTTTAATACGTGACACAAAAAAATGACATTTTTGAGAGAGTGGCACAATTCTAAAACATCATTAAAAAAAGAATTTCACTAAATCAACTGTAACAACAATTCACAAGACATCACATATCAGGCACAGTGAAAAATGTTTCCTGCATAATGTTGATTCTCAGAGAAAATAATTACAACTCGTCACTTAAAGCCAAAATCGTGGCTGCGGTGAGGCACCTAAAATGAAAATAAAAGGTGTCTGCTTCCAAGTGGTTTCAAGGCAGAAATGTGAAGCTCAAATTTTAAAGTGCTTCTGTACTATTAAGTTGTCTAAATCGTTATTTTGGCGGTGGAGCTGTTGTTCTGTGCAGAAGTTAGTTATTTGTCACCAATGTAATATCTGTGGGTTTTGCTAATACATCAAAAGAGGCATGTTGTCACATACCGTTGTCAGGTAAAGACGTAGCAGACTGCTTTTTTAAACCGTTTCTGTCTCTTTTTTGTCAATGCACATTATGAACAGATGGAGACAACAGGAAGGAGACAAGTTTATGTTCTTCTAACGTTGTCATGACAACTAAGTAGAAAAATTTGATGTAACTTTACACAGAGGAAGCTGGAGAGCGATCCGTCACGCTAATCTCACGTTTACACTCATTAAAGTCAAATAATGAGGTTATACAGCAGGAATCAACATTAGTACACAATGCCATCCATTGATCTTAACGCGGTGTATTGAGCTGAGAACATTACAATACAAGGTCTCTCCTATTTATTCTTTTAACAGCCATTTAATTATAGACTCATAATAATGATCAGGGTTAATTCGGGATAATTACCATGTGTTCCATGTTCTGAAAGTGAATTATTTAAAAGTTGGCAACCTCACACTGTAGATAAGAGATCTCACAGACCAGCACTTGAAGGTCTGATCTGTAACGGACTCAAAATGCTGATGTTTAGGTTAATGACACTTTCCACCGAATTAATCACGCAGATCCGGAGCCCTAATGACACCGCAGATGAGTGAAAACTAAAGGAGAAAAACTTCTGTCTCTGTGATGGCTGCAGCTCATTATTGTCATTTTTTGGCAGAAATGCGAGGAGGAAGAGAGAAAAAGAGGCGAAGAAGAAATTCGGCAAACGGAGGAGCGGCGAGCAAAAGAGCTCTACATCTCTCTGAAGCAGGAGGAAAAGAGGAACGAGCGAGATGACAAAGAATGGCAAGAACAATGTGCGAGAACAGAGGGAATGGGAAAGAAATGGCTAGATGTAATAGAAAGTAGCTTATTTTCACTGAAATCTCTTACCGTCTCCTACAGTGCAGCGTTCCAAGGCGGCGGATGAAGAGATGAAATGTAAAGCGAGACGGGCTAGAGATGAATACAAGCGCCAGTCTTTGCGGGCTATCGAGAAGGGACTGGTGGCCGGGCTCAGCGGGCTGTTTCATAAGACCCATTTGAACGGATCGGGTCATCCCAGACGCCACGAACATCCGGCACATCAAGCTGAGCCCAGCCATTCAACAGCCGCTGGTGCCGGCCCGGTTACCTCGGTCCATTACCACCGGCGGCGACAAAACCGGCGTTATTCCAGTCCGGTGACTCAGTTACTCTCTGAAGGGTAAAACTTGTGTTCAAATAGGGCCAGTGATAAACGATACATACCGTTCTCTGACTATTCCTGCTTTGTTTTGAGTCATCATTAATATAAATGAATGGAATAGAACGTCTATGTTACACATTTTGTACACTTTCTTTATCTTCTGTCCTAAAGGCAGCATTACTCAAGGCTGTTCTGCAATAATACAGTGATTTAGTTTCATAGTGAGATTTTAATGTGCAGTTTTCATACATTTTCTTTTCAGCCCAGTCTGGATTCGTCCTCCAAGGCCAAACTCTCGTGAATCTATCATCCGCTGGTTTAAGGAGGAGCAGAGGCCCAGAAGATCAGGCTATGAGCGCGGCAGCAACACCATCGCCCCCTGGTTCCACGGTGGGGACAGCAGAGGCGGTTTTATTAACACACAACAAATGTGTCTTTCTGTATTTTGGGGAAAAAAAAACAAGATGTTAATTTCCCAAATGAGAGGTCATCATAATATTATCTAAACTATGCAACTACTAGGAGTACTAGATGACTAGTTAGTGAATACTGTGCTGTATGCTGCATACTGCATACTTAAAAGACAATATTTTTGATACAGTAGGCAGTTGACAAAGTAGTCATATGCAACCTGTTCTGACAAATGTAGGTCATCAAATGTATTATAAGATATGCACAGAAGAAATGTAACTTATGTCAGTAGTGTACATACTACTATATACTCACTTCATGTTTGCATTTAAACATGACATTTTCTACCAACACCAAAGATACAAAAATCATAATGTTTCTTTTGGTGAAAGAATTATTACGGAGAAATTTTTACACAAATTATTATTACATCATTTTAATTGCGCTAATGTGGGACACTTACACTTCAGTTCTCCCCCAAACCAATGAAACGATAAACAAATCAAAGCTGTACTGCCATGTGATCAAAGTCACATGACCTAATATCTGTTCAGTCATAAATCAGGCTAAACATTGTATTATACAAGTGCAAAAATAAAAAAATGTCCCACATTAAGGCCACCCACCCTATAAGCTATTTTAATTAATACTTTCCTCTTATGCTGCCATGTTGGATTGTTCTTATTTTACTGACCTTCCCAGAGTGTTTCTGCATCCTCTCTGAGAGATGGGAAGCCGCCTTTAAATTAGCCTGAAACAAGGTATTTCAGGATAATTAAGTTTTGCATAATTAACCTTTTGGAACAGTGTTTGCATCAGTAGAGTACTTACAATACCAGGCTCATTAGATTTGGAAAATAGCACAAAAGCGTTGAGTTAGTGTGCCGTTCCAAAAATAGCCCTTGATTAAATTAAGAAAATAATGATGAAAGAACCTGAGAGAGGAGGTAAGAGACAGACAAAAAGACTCAATACTTCACAGCTTGTAGCGGGTTGATTAGTGCCACAGTGTGCGGCCTCTGATTGGACGGTGATAAAATAAATGAGCGTCTGAGTGATGCTATTTGACCAGGCACTGTGATAGCAGTGCCAGCGTCACTCTGAGATTAGTGCAAAACACCTGTACTTCCTGGCACTTACAGCTTCACTCACACTCAATCTCAGTCCGTATCTATCCCTACCTGTCTGTCACTCTGCCTCTGGCTCCTTTTCTATCTCCATCTGTCTTTCTAGGCATCACCTATTGCTCTCTCTGCAACTCTGCAGGAATAATATCACGCCAGGAGTCGGAGGCTTTGCTGACGGATGCCGCAGAGGGCTGTTTCCTGGTCAGAGTGAGCGAGAGAATCTGGGGATACACTCTGTCTTACCGCACAGCCACTGGCTTCAAGCACTTCCTTATCGATGCCTCGGGCGATTATTACAGCTTCCTGGGCGTTGACCAGAACCGCCACGCCACCTTAGCCGACCTCATCGCCTTCCATAAGGTACGCACCGGACCATTCCATTCCTAATCTGCGTTCCTGAACCTTCTCAGCATGCAGAACACTACACGTGTATCATGTCTGGCAAACACGCTCGCAGAGCGATCACAGAACCCACGGGGCACAAGCATCGTAGATGTGGCAAACACACCTGTCCTTCCATCTGTGCTTTTGATGGAGAGAATTGATTGTGTCACTAATGCCCGGCTGGTGTTGCTTGTCCCACGACTGATGTTGATTTCTTTGGCGTCTCCTTTAGGAGGAGGTGATTACCACTTCTGGAGGAGAACTACTTCAGGACTCCTGCAGGCTGAGAAGCTCCACGGCTGACTATGGAGGGCTTTTCCTGTAATGTTTGTTCATAGTTTTAAGCAAAGCATTCACATAATTTAAGTAGCGAAATCTCAGAAGACATCAAACCGATTGCGCTCACAGTCACATCAACAGCGCCGCAGTTTATTGTAGTCTATCAGGCTTGTTCTTTCAAATGTAAATAAACACCTTTACTTGCTTCAGTGATGTGTGGGTGTCGGTAGAGGACTCAGAATGTTAATATGTAGCATCTATTCCAATCTCCCACAACACCACAAATCATGCAGCTTTGAAGTTTGGCAGCTCATTTGTATTGCGCTAACAGGTTCTGTGGCAATTGGAACCTTTGCTGGTCAGTCTTTGTGCTATAGGAACTGAATGTATGAATTAAAATTTGGAGTGCTACAAAAAACACAACACCTATGAATGACACTCAACACCTGTTATCCCTTAACCTGTTGCAGTATGGTGACCCGAATTGTTCTTGACAGGCTGACGAGGGCTTAACCCGAAACCTTTACAAGCCACGTTAAGCTGGGTAAACTGTCAAGAATTAAGTTCATGAAGCATAAATGCATGAACTCACCCTGCTTATGAAAAGTTAATGGCCGCCCCATAAAGTTTCACACATTGATGAAATACATCACGCCATGTTGTCATCATTTAGCCGCCAGTCTTTCCGGCAGTCTCACCAATTTCCAGCCTACAGGCAGATTAAAGAAATCCTTTTTTCATTAGGCATGTTCCACGTCCCTAAGCATCAACATCACCTCAGTTTCCTGCCTGCCTGCCTGCACACTCAGACATGGGTGTAAAGGGGGATCAGATTTCTGCGCGACTGACCTTGCTAATCTGTGCATTGTTCAAGGGGAAGGAGCTATTTCAGCTGGCGGCACAGAAAACAACGGTGTGAGGCCGGTGGGGGTGCAGGGTGACAGAAAGAAGACAGAAAAAAAATGTGGGAAAAGAAGTTTCCATTTACCTAGATATTTCCAGTCAGGCGATTGTTTTTCCGATGCCAATCGGCATTTGATAAGACTTGTGTGTGTTGATGTGTGTGTGAAGTCTATCTTGGGGGGGGTGGAAAACGAGACACATATTGATATGCCAGGCAGCCAATGACAGTTAGAAAACAGTAACAAAGCCATTATATCCTGAACACAAAAGGTTTCCTGTTGAATGGTAAAATCACCAGCCAAAAGAAAGATGATACCAGCGGGCACTAAACTCATCCAATAATCTAGCATCCGTTTAACAATAAGACCCTATCGACTCTAAATATTACTTTTCCTATTGCAATTTAGTAAGATAGTATAACAACTGCAATAGTAATCAGGCACTGTTATAGCTAATTATAAAAATGTACATTTATTCGTTTTGTAGGTGCTTAGGCACAAACCACTTACAAACAACGATTATAAGCAATTTGTCATAACAGCCAAAAACACACAGCGCCAAAAAAGAACAAAAATATAATATACTGAAAAACTGGGACGGCTCACAAGTTAACCACAACACCACCCTACTACAGCCCTGAAACCTGCCAACAAAACACACAAAGACAAGACATCGTCCATAATCTGAACTGAGTAAACGCTCTTGTTGCTACAGCCAAATGGTTTTTGAACACAAATCCGTTCGATAGCTTGGCCAACATGATCTGGATATCATTGGAGCCAAATTCAAAAGAACAGGACAAAACTGGTGGGCGTAGCGATGAATAAAACAATGCACAGCGTGAAACTGTGAATGTATTTAAGACCGGAACAATCTGATTAGTTGGACACTGAATGTCT